>JAARMF010000472.1:40490-69311 GCA_022844705.1 Toxascaris leonina | reverse complement strand
TGTAGTTTGAAAATAAATAGTGCTAGAAATTACAAATATGCAGAACCGCTCATGGGAGCAAAGCGAAATACCAGGCTATATTTTGCCACCTCCCCTCCTCCTCCGCTCACTGCCTCCTCCCATTAGCTGAACATCTTAGCACAAAAAACGAATGAAAATCGCTTGTAATGCACCTTCGGGCCGGCATAGTTTCAGCAGCGTTTGCAGAAGTTCGCGCTCTGATGCCATACTCTGATGTATCCACGCCAGCATATCTCCAATATACCTAGAAACTATCCATGTTTCATCTCATTGACTAATCAAAACTAACAACGACTTGTTGGATTGATAAAAGAGAACATTTTCTGATGCAAACGACAAACAAAATTGTTATTTTGAAGAACACATACAAACCACTGCAGCTCAAAACCAGCAAATTCCATCGCTGATCTGATCGGGAGAAACGCATGCCGTCGAACGGCAAATTTTATTCACTAGCTATGACGTCTCAGTCGCAAAAAGCAATCAAAAAGACGGCAAATATCTCAAATACAAAATCGCTGTCAGCAAATTAGGAAGCCCGTCAGCCCTAATAACCTCATTCGCTCTTTATTCGAAATTACGTTCAGGACGTTAGCACATCCAGAAATGTTTCCATGACACAGCACCTGAAACTGCTACAGGCTGCCCAAATGGAGTACACGCTGCAATGTCGCCTACAAGGACTGCTGAGTTGGAGATAAACTTGCACACTGGTCAAAACTTATCACTATGGAGCAAAACACAACGAACGACAGATAACCGTTCACAAGGAAACTATTCTGCAGAAAGAAGAAAACGTGAAGTGTAAAGACGGAATCGGAAAACGGAACACTTGATGACCACATGGAGGAAGCGTTTTACAGCGCATTAAAGGAGATGAACTCTTCGAAAATAGAAACACACCTGAGCGGATCGTGTGATAAAAGTTCGATCGGTTTTGGCGATCCTCCGCCACCTGCAACCATTTCAATGTAAATTGATACCTATACTTCAGCTAGTAAATCTTAATAAATTAATGAATAAACAAAGTAAAATAAAAATTCAGAGATATTACCTCCTCGAGTGAGCGCATCAATATATGCGCGCACGATATGATTCCGCCTCGCAGTCGTATATTCCTCGAGGGCATATTTGAAGAGCACTTCGCGATCCTGCATGGCCGCTATCGACTGTACCAGCACGCCCTTCAATTCCAGAAAATCCACGTTCAACAGCCGACACTCTCCTTTAATTGCAACATTTATACAAACGCCGAGAATTAGTATTTACAGATCAGCGAAAGAGGCTGACAAGATATGCTTTGATCACATATTGATGTCTCTATCACATATTGCATCTGATAATAGCAGAATAACTTGATGAATTTGCTGAGCAGAGGTGAAAAGAGGAGAGGAGAGAGGAAGCGGAGTATGGGAAAAGGAAGTAAGGTTAACGGCCAGAGGTGTCAAAATGTCAAATGACTGCAAGCCAACGCACTCTAATCCAGCTTTATTAAGAGCGCTAATGAGAAGCAACCATCATACACATATAAAAAACATCAGCTCAGGGTACCTCCATCAAATTACCTGCCTCCACTTAGCTTCATCTCCAACCGAATCAAGCATAAGCCAGCATGAAAGAATCACATGAAAACATCCGTGAAGCACCAAATTCAACGAAATGACCCTATCTGATGCACCAGCATTTCGCTAAATAATTTTTTGATGAATCGACTAATAAAAAGAGACCGAAGTAAAATGCACCAACTCTGAATAGAACGATAGAGCACCTCATATGCTTGTTCCAGCTTCTTTGCCATTTCTTCCATTATTTCCAATCTGTAATAATAAACATTGCCAGAATATTGAAAAGTTAAAGNNNAAGATGTTTGAATATATACAGAATTGCTTCCACATTCGTTTGTTGGTAAAGTTTACCTTGAAACACTTGACAAGTCAGTCCGCTGTGGTGTAGGACATCGAACGTTTATGCATAACCAAAAATTGCTCTTTAAGACAACGCAAATGAACTTCTACAGCGACACAGAACTGGTCTCCATTTATGACATTCACGCAATATTTGATTACATAGACAAACGCGCTCCCCCAGAACAGGGGGGCAATGCTCAACATTGACGCCGGATTTATATTCATTTGCGAAGAAGCATTTTCATGTACTACAACACATCCCCTTTTACGAAAAATTCAGCTGCGCCTCAACCACAAACGCTGACGAGGTATAGATGGTTACTGCTACCAAATGAAAGCAAATGTAATTTCATGACTTGAATTCGAGATTCGAATTTTTAGCATTGCTTTTACACCATGAAATCTGTGAAGAGCTAATCAGGATGAGATAGATGGAGCTTGAAATGAACAGCAAAGAAATAAAAATTAGACGAGCTCTTAGATGATGTTATCACTATCAAATAATGATTAACGACTAAGAAATACGTACGCAGCGAGATGTTCTCCACTCGTTCGCAACAGCTGCTTACTATCCTCGTGTATTTGCCTCACACGTTGAAGAGCCGAGAAAAATTTTGAATCCACTGTTCCATCTATAAGCAACGAAGTTGAGTTATAGATACACCTCTCGTTTTAACTATACAATCCTTGCAAATCTATACTGAGGCAAACTCCGATTATGAGACTGTCTTTGAATAGCGTTCGAGAAAATTGTAGAAATACTGTCCCTCGGAATTCACTGCAAACTCACTTGCTGTAATACAATATGCCATCGATATGAACACTAACATTAGCATCTGACGAGTATGGAAATACCAAAAAACTATGGAGGCAAAAACATTCCAAAATTACAATTCAGCGCATCGATCGCACTGGCTCAGTGAAAGTCCTTGATACACGAATTCCGCTGTGATTTCATCAGTCAGCCCTAACATAAGCTACTGCAGAAGGCGGAATAAACACCCCCTAAAACAACTCTTGCTCCGCATTGCGAACCGTTAGTAAAATCTTTTTGTTTTTTTTTNAAACAACTCTTGCTCCGCATTGCGAATCGTTAGTGAAATCTTTTTGTTTTTTTTTAAATTTCCATCCCCAATTCTTCAACGAAAAATAGCACACACCGTTGTATTTGGAAGAATGGAGCCAGTGCTAATACAGAACGAATAAAAACAACTTGATGGGTCGGAAAATAAGGCGTCGAATAGGCAATAACATGTTTTTCTCACAGAATTAATTGTAACACAAACCAACTGGGGAGCCCTGTAGTGCAGCTTCTTCCTCGGCCGTAAGCGAATACTTCTGGAGGAAGTCGCTTATCACCACTTGCTTCTTTTCCAGTGTCTTCCTGAAAGTGCCCTATAAGTAATGCTGAATTGTTTGAGGATGCAAAAATAAAAAAATTATGTAACACTCGACTCAGCATAGAAATAACGGAGGGTTTAAGCAGACTTGGACCAGGTAAAGAACAGCCGAGAATCCAAATGATCGATGAACAACGAGAAGAATGGAGTAAATTTTGGACGTGATATGGCAAATGTTTTGCCTGCTTGGGAATAAAGACATAACATTCATCACACTCACACAAACTAACATGGTAATAGGAAGTGAAACCAACGACCTATTATAGTTATGCCACACCCACTACAAATGCCCGAGGACACATTTCTCCCGCAGTTCAAACGCATTCTTTGCTCAGCTAGCATAAATTTTTCCTGTACTGCCACATTTGGACAATAACGCATGTAAATGGTATGTAATTCAGAATGACTGCATCAACGTCCTAAAATTTTTGGTCTGCGATCTCTTCCTGAAGTCTTGTGTTGAGTGAATGATGGTTTATCCAGATTCAGTGCATTCGCATTCGTGATCTGTGATCACGAATGCAAATCTTGACAGAACGCAAATAACGATATAACATCATATCGCTTATCAACCAGATCAGCATCGACATGAATCTAGTAAAGACACACTCCACTCATATCGCTGTTTATTAAATTTAAAATTATTCTCTAAAACATTCAACACTAATAAATCGTCTGAATATTCGTTTCCATGCAATAAATTCTCCAAGCAGCATTATTCGCATCTACGCAAATGACGAAACGACCCTCTATATGAGATGAGAATCTCTGCCTTCTAATTGCAAAATTTCGTTTCTCCGTTCTTATAGCGATATTTCTTTATCATCGCATTTTACTGCAAATAAAAAGGAATATTCACTCACAAAACACCAATGAAATATAGAAAATGGTCACAACTAAACTTAATTATAACAATGGTCTGTTGTTTTAAATTCCACATTCTCTTCGCATAATACAATGCAACCCCACGTTGAAACATCGTTCCATCACCCTCTGAGTATAAGAACAGTTAACTTCACAAAGCCAAAGAGACATCATCTCTGAAATTTCTGAAAGGAGTTTTTCTTAAACGAATTGAAAAGTTTCCACATCGATAAAAACAAACTTTTCATTTTGGAGTGCGGCCGTTTTAGTAAGAAGATCCTGTGTCTTCGCCTTGTTGCTCTTAATCTTATCGGCCATATCATCACAAACTGCCTTCAGTGAACGCACCAATGACACAAAGTTCTGAACACGATCGTTTACCTATAACAACATTTCGTGAAATCATTCAGCGTTTTATAAACGATCATGCAATGATCTAATGCACAGTTGCATCAGAGAGAATATATTACATATAACACTTTTTAAGATCTGCTTCACAAATATGCACATCACCTATGAAAGCTGGAAGCGAAGGCAGACAATGTTAGATAGCACAGTTCATTCACATGCGGTGTCATTTCACTAGTGCATTATGCAATTGCACAGAATATAACAAATCACTATCCTTGCCTCGCAGGCCAATTGCTCGACCATATATAATTAGTAAAATGCCTGTTTTTCCATGTTCTTAAATAAGGCAGTGCTGCAATAATTACGCCCTCCCCCCCCTCTCTCAAAAGAAACGCAACAATTCAACGCTTATGCATAATTCCACGTTCAGATTTCGACTACAACTGAAATGAATGCCCCACGTTCCAGCATTAATTAACACTCCAACCAGCAAACTTTCGTTGATCGTTCACCCACCCGCTACCTGCATAATCATGGCCAATTTGAGTTGAACCCTTCGACAGGACGAAAGCGCTTCTCATGCTCGAAGATGATTCCTTGAATAGACAACTCAATACCTCCATCAAAAAAAAACCTGCGTCCAGAAAAAAACTCAACAACAAATCGAAAAAAAATTCAGCTTAAATCGCATATCCGAGCTGAATGCAATATTATCATATCAAATAAAAATGGGATCTTTGTAAGAATAATGTTAAACAATACCTCACACCACTTAATCTCCAAGAAAACCATCCTATGAAAACCCTTTTCACATGTCACCTTCCCCTCCCCTTGCACTCCTACTTACGGCCCTAAAAACAAACATTCAATTCCCAAGCGCAGAAAACCAAGCAATACCTTGCTGAAGGCCTCGAGATATTCTCTGTTCGCCTTGATCTCTCGCTCTTCAAGCTGCTCCATCAGACGGCGCTCCGTGTGAATATCAATTTCGCCTACCATTGGTGCGACATAATCCATCATCTCTATGAAATCCTAAAGTTTCGTACTGAAATTTGTCTCATGGGGAACATGATCTCAACAGAACATTATTGATCAACAAAGAGGAAGATGGACCAAGCCGATTGAGGCGCTAGACGAAAGCCACGAGGAACAAGGAGGAAAGGAAATGGCGGTGAAGGAAGGGGCTTAAGGTTTAGTTAAAGCGCATCCCAGGTATAGCAATCGATGACGACGAGAATGCAAACCCTTTTTCTTAAGGCTAAATAGCAAAGTTACAAATTTTTGACGACAACATAGATATACTAACATTTATAGAATTGAATTAAACAATCTTTTCACCACAAAATGCTATGGTTTCTGAACATCTCAACGATAATCGCAGCATTCATCAAATCGTAATAAAATGACCATCTCCTATCAATATCAATCAGACATCTGTCCCTACCAAAAGAAGAAAAAAGCAACTACCTCGCTGCAGTTGCTGAATACATTCGGATTCAACAGAACTTGATCCAAACGAATTTCTCAACGAAAAAATTTCTCGCGCGCCTAGACTGTTTGATTAGATGCCAAGATGAGTCCTCTTTACCCACATTCGATACGATGAGCACCGACCTATACTGTGTGTTTACGCATCGCCAGCTTTTTAGCGATAGCAATAATTTTTTGTGGGACTGGGTAGTGTCCGAATTCCGCCCCTTATAACAATGGATTTTATTTGCGACATTTTATGAGTGAAAAAAACGCACGACTTGAAGCAGTCGGTCGTGACACACATGCGTTGAGGGTTCAACTAGCTGTTACGATTTAGGAAATAAGATGACCTATTTAAGGCGGATTTTCGCTCGAAAATGGTTTTCTCCTCTACGAATCGAGTACTTTTGTTCTGCCGAATATTTCTGTAATGCCTTGTTTCTGCAGCGATAGTGAATCAAATTGAGAAGATTGGAACAAATAAACAACGATTCCTCGTCAACCCTTTCACTTCGGAAGCAGCAGTTCGTGCATTGCTTACATGATAACACAGCACTGTCTTCAAGAGTCGCACTATCACCTCGGAGACCGCTCACAGCCGCTTGTTGTAAGGCCCCTATGAACTTTCGGCTGCATGTCCGCCACGATCACAAATGAAATTCATGTGCTTGAACGGGATTTTATCCAGCCTCTCTTCCTTCTAGGCAATGAAAGGTGCGTCTGCGATTTGTGCACTTGTCACCTGAGGAGTATTTCTTGTTCTTGACCGGAACATTTGTTTGCTTTATTTTGACGTCACGACAGAGTGGACACCGACGGGCGAAATTTGATCTTTATAAATGAAAATAAAGAACACTTTCAATTTTAAAGTATAGTGAACTTACCTGATCGTTATGAAGTTTACTGGCGACAAGCGCATCGATTTTCTTCTTGATTGGATTCGATGCATCCGAAACCGTCGATGTTCGCACCGGTGGTATGGATGATACCTTCTCATTAGCCGACATCACCTTTATGAAACAAAATGCTTCACCTGCCAAATCGAAAGCTTTATCAGTCAACGTCTTCGAAACCAAACAATCATATGCTAAGAAAGTAAACCCACCAGCAACATGAACTTTTATCGGAACCCTGAGCAATGGTCATCATCAACGCCCTTCATTATATGTTATTGCGACACATCTCAACAGTTACCACTATGTGATACCACCTGTGGCTTCTTTCTAAATATATAGGCCTGATATCCCTGAGGCTTCTTTCCAGATAGAGTTCCCGAATATGTGGAGGTCTGATATCATTCATATTAACTACTTTCAAACAAATGCCAGGAAATGGTTGAGAGACGACTCGCACATGTTGGAAACACAATGGTGTGTAATGAGGCATTTTTGATGGCGACCTGATGATTAACTGCTTACTGAGGGCATTGGAAACAAGCGTTGTAAGGGAGATCTAATAAACTATGAGAAAACCATCAGCTAAACTCTAAGCACATATGCAAATGCATCTTTACAAGAAACTGACTTATCGGCTAATCCAATGGGGATCAACAGAGATATAAACATCTGAGGTGAGACGAAATATATATAGACAACACATATCCTTCCTCATCACAGCGACACTCACCCTTATATGATTTGAAACGAGGAATTCATTACGAATGAAATTGAGATTTTGGAAATTGTCAGTTTGCCAAGACACGGAGCGACCGCAGTCATGTTTTCGCTTGATGACTCGAATTCTCTGTAACAACACCATTTTTATAGTGCAATGTGTTCTTACTGAATTGCAGTAATAAAAAGAAACTTTGAAGTTGCGGCAGATGATAAAGAACGAGAAAAATANAAGTTGCGGCAGATGATAAAAAACGAGAAAAATCCAATTCATATGAACTCAGTCCTCCTTCCTTATGCCATGACAAGCTTTGATCTCTTTTCAGCTCTTATGCAAGTATAGTTTTTGCTACTGAGCGTAAACGATTGGTTTTGATTTTTCCGATTTCGTTTTCCGGCTGTAACCGGAACTCGCTGTTAGCTGAGTGCCTTCGGTCGATTATCGGTTGTGATTTCCCCCACTGATGGTCATATAAGTGGTAGTTTCACCGGCACGACATTACGCTTTATCGAAGCTTTATGAAACCCCTTGGGACGTATTGTTTTTTTCTGTTGAAATCGTCGCATAAGAGTGCTCATTTTTCTGTCATGTAATCGCTTGTTTGTATGTCAACGGATCAGTTTACCAATCTTTCAGAAGTACTTCTTTTTGATCTGTCAAGGAGTCGCTGCAGTTAACGAATCAGAATTGCAGCCCAATGTGAAAGAGGAAATTAGTTGGCAACAGTTAAACGTTGCTCTTCAGAAGAGATCATGCTCGCAAATGTGTAATTCATAACCCTTAAAAAACTCTAAGGCAGGACCTTTTCTTAACATAAGACGCTGGTCGACATAGCAGTAAGACAAACTAGCAAATAGTCTTCGAAGGGGAAACTGATGTAAACGCTTCTGAATGCGGAGTTGAAGCGGAAGAAATAATTCAGCATTGTTATATTCAAGGACCCTGAAGAATCAACAGACGACGACGCAACAACGAAGGAGGAACATCTTATAAGCAAACATTGAGGAAGCGTTTTCGTCATAGACGGACAAGAATGGGAAGGCCTCATTCATTATTAGACTATGATGCTTGAGAGGAATAAAAATCGTAAAGATAATAATTTTGGAAACGAACACTGATAAGCTACTCATCAAATTGCTACACATAAAAAACAAGAATCCATAATGATCCTGCGTTGGGAAAGATTCAAAGAGAATAGGGAATATGACGGCAGTGATATTGAATAAAATTATGAGAAGGAAGAGGAATATGCTTTGTGGATGATAGCCTCGAGATTATTCGGATGAAACAGTCGATCGAATGGAAAAGATTGACTGAGGCTGATGAACTCGATGAAAATATATGTTGTATGATGAAATAAGTGGCGAAGAGCTTTATTAGAGCACTTTTTCACCGGAAAAGTATGCAGTTTTCTTTGAAGATAGTCACGTATGGTTCCAATAAAGCTTTTGCGTTTAGCTGTTTGAATAAGCTGATGAAGCTATGCTCTTGCTCGTGGCGAAATATCACAACCTGAATTCAAAAGAATTAAAATAGTGAAATTGCTGAACTGAACTATTCGATCATTTAGGTTGCACTATATGCAAATTGTTTTTTGCAATAGAATTCGCAGCATTCGTTGAACTTTATAAGCTAACCATCATCGAATTGCTATAATATCCTATAGATCAATTTTGTAGAAAACAAAAGTCCTGCCATTTTTCCCATTTCGTAATCTTTTCCTGGAATTAGTAATAAGTGAAGGTTACCGAGAAATTATACACTTGGAACTAAACTGCCTATTATATGGTGTAGTATGTAGAACACACTTTCAAAATTTTCCATCAGTGTCTATACATTTATATGAAAAATGTGAAATTTGATAAATCTGGATGCTTGCTGTCCGTAGGAAGCGTACTACAAGCGATGATTAACTAGCAGTATTGAATGGAACAGCTACCTCTGATGCCTATTGTTTAAGTGAAGTTGAAATATGAATGGAAACACTCAACTTTTAAACAATTAAATTACAACGTAAAGTAATGTATGGAAGAAATGATCTTTGATGCCTCTCAGTAAAATTTTGAATAATTAATGAAATATTTGCATAAAACTCTGCAAATAACAGCAAACTCGAAGTTTACTCACGATATACAAGGTATCGTCAGGCTAAACGAATATTTTCTAGTGAAGAGGCTCTTGCTGTGGATTTGCTTGTCAAATGGTATCGCTCGATTACTGGCTCATGCATGCTGATTTCTATTTGTCTGTTTGTCCGTTTATTTCTACCAGCTATTTGTTACTTTAAGTACCTTGAACAGCTGTGGCTTCATCGATTTCGTCGTTCTCTCCATCGATGCAGCTGATCGTCCGTGATCCTGAGTTCGCCGCATCCAAGCAACACCATATAGACGTAGTAGCTGGTCTTAGTTTCAATATTGCTAGCTCACATAGATAGATGAATTTTTGTAAATGACTCACCTGGATATACACGCTGTTTTGGTAGGAGATTGAATGGAGTGCCTTCTGTGAAAGGAATCTAATAGCATCATTGGGGTGTTATAGTGTTCCTGGATGTTGTCTAATGCCCTTTCTCATTTGTTCTACGACAATTTTAGTTCAACAAATTTCACTTGTCTCCATCGTTGTTATTATTTCCTTTCTTCACTCTCTAATTAATTTTTATTATTAAACGATGGGTGATTTACTATTCTCATTGTCAAATTTAAAGAAGTTTTTTCATTGAAATTCGTATGATTAGATGCAAAAATTTATCACCTTTACCACATTACCATATTTATAAGTCAGGTGTCATATGTATAAACACCAAAGGCAAATCCAGTGATATGATATATCTGCGATAGAGTTACGGTGCACAAGAGCACCTTAGAAACCAATTAGATCAGCAGCAGAAGTTGCGCATTTCATCTGAAATTTCTTTTGAGAAATTAATGAAATTGCAAAAATGAGAAAATGTCAGCAAACAATTTGTTGAAGCATCTATATATACTAATTGTGCAAGTCTTGAAACAGTGCTAATGAGAATGCACTTCTTGAGTCAATGGGCGTTTCTCAATTACGAGCTACTAAGTACAGTTTCGAGTCGCTACATTTTGAAGCTTTCATAGTGTACTTATGCAGTTATCATCATTACTCGAATATCATCATGAAAAGTTATATCATTGTGATGCAATCGACTCGTCAACAAGATACTGCAAATGAGGATAGGACTTGTGCAGAATAAGATTGCTATTTGAAGAAAAATTGAAAAATTCTTGAATATTTTAATGGAAAGTCGTGGGATTGTAATATTTATATATATAGCCATATTAATTTGTTTTCCTCTACGATCTAGCTAGAACAATTGGTTCGAAAATGTGCATCGGTTGATAGAGATTAGATAAACGTAAGCATTTTTATTTGAATTGAAGTGTTTTTGCTTTGGAGCGTTACAACTTGAGAATATAATCACTTGAAATTCAAATATCCAACTTATTCCTTCGTATTGCGCATTTTAGTAATTATCATTTTTATGTCTATTTCTTAAACGCTGAAATTATTAACGTTGCTTAAATATTGTTTCGTCTATTTTCAATTTCTCTACTATGTGTTTACTTTTCATTGTCTTTCTTTGTCTCTTTTCCTTATTAAAGAGGGAAGAGAAAGTAATAAAAGAGAAGCATTAAGTAATGAAATATAATTGTTATATAAATAGAGATGTATTTTCATGCAATTGATATTATTAATGGTGCCTCGATGTTGAATAAATAAATCGATTTATTCTCATGAATGCTCCATTTTATAAATGATAGTAAACCTCGAATACTTTCAAACGTTATTTCAATTCAGAATGGCGACATGGTGGTGCAATAATCCAAATCTAAAGCAACTATTCGTTCTTTGTCGCCTCTATGCTGCACTCGGCATTATGGCAATGCTCGTCAATTTTCTTATATTAGCTATTTTTTTATCATCCGCATTACGAAGAAGGCGATATCAACTCATTATCGGACTTAGTCTCGCTGATTTTGTGAATGGCGTTGCATTCACCGAAGCAGGTATATGCACAAACAATTTAAGCGAAGAATCAATCCCTTTCGAATTGGTGAACTCTTCTGCAATGTGCCTTCCAAATTTTTTAATAACGATAAATTCTCACACCCCTTTACCTTTACAAGTTTTATCAGTGTAACTAAGACTCTCTGCAGCTCATCGAAGCTCCCAATGTTACTTCCGCCACTCAGGTGCACAACCATTTATGCATTTTTATTTTTGCCTTACAATTGATCGTTTACAACGACTACTAATTCCGTCTTCTTAATGATGAGCGTTAGCGGAAGTAACTTTTAAGGCTATTGATTTTTTGCTTATAGAAGACTAATGCACTGATCATTTCACAATAAATATTGATCTTTTATACGCTTTAGCATGCTTATCACCGATACATCGCTGCGTGCAAGTGCACATCGCTAGAAATTGTTACTTCTGAGAGATATTTGCATCATTTCTATACAACTCGGCAAAATAATTTCTTCGTCATCCATCTGACTTCATTAGCGGTTCACTTGGAGTTGTTAACTCGATTCTCAAAAGACAGGAAGAAAATTGATTGAAAGATATTTGTGAAAAAACCGACAAATGCACCAATGAATACAATTATCTAAAATGCATCAAACAGAGCATAATTGCCAAAAGCTAATGTGATCATTGGAATATTTTCCAAAGTGATTATTATTCGCAAAGGTGTTGACGGTTTTAATATTTATAATTCATTCACCTCATTGATGATTTTACTCTTCACATTGCTCATCTTTTCTTTCCACTTCGAAATTCGACTAATTTTTTTGCACATCGCTATTCATTGGTCTAAATTATCGACTAATTGAGTAAAATCATAGCAAAAATATATACAATTACTACTTCACTATAGCAGTAGCCATTCGTTAAACATTTATCGATGTGAACGATTCTTTTGCTGATTAATTTAACCTTCTGCATGTTGTATAACTGATCTTTAAATGAGACGGTAATTATCAATGAACAGAAAATAAAGAGTGTGTTATAAGGCGGAACGTCATAAATATATGAATAAACTTAAACAAAAATGAGATAATTATGAAATGTCAGAAATGGGGAAAATAATACAAGGTAGTCATGCGAATGAATTCAAGAGAAATGCTTTCACGTTGATTTCGGTTAGCACAAGGATGAACAACGGATCAAACACGCATATTTAATTGTTTTGGTTCAATTTTAGTTCAATTCAACTACTCATATATTCATCTGGTGATAGATAGATCATCTTCCTTATATGCCCGCAAGACATTTTCAGGGATTCATCGCTCTCTTATTTTATATACGTCACAATCGATGCCTGAAGTCATCGTGCAGCAATGCGCTCATAAGCCATGGCCATCGCTGATCGTGGTAGGCGGTCAATGGACAGCTTTTATGACGTTGTGTCTCGGCGTCGAGCGTTATTGTGCCGTCAGAAATCCACTATGGTACCATAACGTTCTCAGAAAGTAATAAATTTGATTTTGTCACCTTCATACTTTCCAATATTTCAGAACCAACTGATTATAGCTTTTATTTTATCAATAAAAATAAATAGCTATACTCATATTGCATTCTCTTCTCCAAGTGGCCAGATAATTCACAGCGGCTATTTACGCTGCCTACTGCAGCAGTTAAGCACATTTTACTGAGCGATGTGCTCTCAAAACAATCCCTTGTTAGGCCTGCTATTTATATGGATTTTATCTTCCCATCTCCAATTCTGGTGGCTTGGACAGTTGCTGAACGGTGGTCGTATTTCCTTTCGCTCAGCTCGGTGCGGTGAAGGATCGTGGAAGGGCTGTCAGATATGATGGTTGCCTGCTAATATGCCGACTAAGCAGGCGCGGACCAACCAATTGGATTGGGTTTGTTGAGCGATTGTCGAGTGGTCGTGTCTACAATCGCTTAGCTCGATACGATAGTGGACTATGGAACAGCCATCAGATATGGCGGTTACCTGCGAATATGTCGAATAAGCAGGCGCGAACCAACCGACGGGCGAAATTCATTAGGGTGTGACTGGGATTGGCGATGGCACGCCAACACTTTAAAAATGGTCGCATTACCCAATGACGGTTTCGTATCACTGCGAGCACGATCCGCCGAAGAAGATTGCAGCCACTGCTGCCTTGTGGGTACTCCGTAGAAGAAGAAAGGCTAGGAGAAGGAAACTCCGAATAACCGAAACCTACGTCACCAGGAGGCCGGCCACCAGGCGATTTACTAGAGGACACAGCAATATGGAAAGCAAAAACGCGGCAGGCTGCCAACATGACAGGAAGATCTGTGGCGATGTCTTCCTGGCGTTGCTTGCGTGCGACGAGCTCACGATCGCGAAAGATGGAAAAATTGCCAGCTGCATTGATCGAGACAACGACAAAATCGATGAAATCACAGCTGTTCAAGGTATTCAAGGTATGGTAAGGTATCATTTTGAATACCTCCCATCTTCGGTTCCCAACAGACATTAAAGGAGCGATACAATATGTCTTTTTTAAGTTCCGGGCAATTTAAATTGACGTGACGAACCACTAGAAGTGATATGCCTCAGTTTAGAAAATGCTTGAACTCAAACTTGCTACTCACCTTTCTATGTCCCTCTCTTAAGAAACACAAAGATAAACGATAAAAACTATCGTCGGGTTTCGCATATTTCACTCTGAATTATAGGCGATATTTGTTGGCAACTATATTCAAACGATACAAAATTGCACTATTTTGCAGAAGACATTTGCAAATGGCTGCGTCGACGTTTATCTTTTCGATTATCTCACTTCTGATCGCCTTCATTTATCCATCGCTTATTGAACCTAATCGTCCGACAATGTTCGTCTGCACCATCCATATGACATTCGGCTCTTTGTATAGGTCGCGATACATGCATTTCCATTTAATGATAAACAAATCAACGAAACTATATAAACAAGCCAAGGGAAATCTCTCTAATGACATGAGTACATTTCTGACCTGAGGGCATTCCATTCCTAAAGTTTTTCTTACAAAGAATTATGGTACTTTCCATTCGATAGAAAGAAAAATTGCTTTCTCGGAAGCTCAGAATGTTAAAAAATGAGCGAACAATGCAAAGTAATTGATCGAATTCGAGTGATGTTGCATTTCTAAGAAGTTTTCCATATTTCATAGGACTTTAATTGTGACAGTTTTGATTCCTTCTGGGAAAACTTTCAGCAAATTCGTGAAAATTCTTTCTAGAGATGGGAATTTATGACTTTCCACCCTCTAAGCAACGCTATCAATCGAATAGAGAATTCTCAGTGTACAACGGTCTCCTCGAAAACGCTCTTGAAACTGTGCACTTCACATTCGCTAAATAAGATGGGAGAGCAAATATAAATGAAAACAGCGAAGAAAATTGAATAACCATTAGGGGGAAAATAGTTATATACGAATAAAAAAAGCCGAATGAAATAATGCGTTCATGCCGATCTGATCTCCTTGCGAAAGGAATAGCAAAGATCTACTCACTGCTTAAATAGTCGCAAATTCCAATCTCTAGAAAGAGAATTCAAAAGGGAGAAGAGGGCTATAGTGGGAATATTGATGTTTAGCTAATGAATCGAAAGCGAACAGTTCAGTTTTTATCATAATGAAGCTCTTCGAACAGCCACAACACAATGGCCTTCACCGCTGCAGAAGACTTCATTTTAAAAAGTTTGCATCAAGCCCTGAAACTAAGAAAAATTTCCATTTCGCGTATAAGTTTTGCTTCAGATTTCCACCTTCTACATCTCGAATGTGAATATAAAAAGCCGATGCGCTATTATATATGTGAGGGGACAATGAAGGGTACGATGAAGGGGGCAAACAGTTCCAAAGGGCAAGCTAACGTTAGAGTTGAATGTATTTAATGACAATTTCATAAACGGTGGTAATTTTAATTGAGATTTCGAACGATATTCGCCCACAACACACATCAAAAAAGAAACGTTGTCTCCTCAGAGAATTTCTTCTCAGTAGTCGATTGATTTTGCAATAACATTCTCAAATTGTATTATTCGTCTGCAAGATTTGAGAGTTTTTTCTTGGAGCAAGATGATATTAGGGGTGAGCGAACTCTATGAGTAATTGAAAAGCTTGTCGGGAGATATTTGGAGAAAAAGACAATACGAATTAGTTGGCAAATAAATAAGTTAATTCAAATGAAGTGCCTAAAAATTGCATTTACGCTCCTTTTTGTAGTGTTACCTATAGTACAGTGACCACCCTTTCGCATTTACTTGCACTCATATTCGATATATTTGCTTATTATCGTGCATTACATTTATCACGAAACACATCGAATACTGATTTCTGGCGGAGACAACTCAGGAAAATCAGGTCTTCTTTTGTTATTTTCCATCATCTTTGCCTCAAGATGCCTTTCTTGTCGAGTTTCTTTAATTTGTAATCACTTATCATATCACTAACTGCAAATTAGAATAAGTCGAAAGTTATAAGAGCTCAATGATGAGAGAAACCTTATATTGCTGTGATGAAGCTTATCTAAGCGAAAGGAAAATTGGTTCATCGGCGACGGAAATTTGTCAATGTGCTGCTAAGAATATATGTTCACCTCAAGACCAGGAGTAATAAATTGTTTCTCCTATCGTTCTATGTTTCTCAGAATTCTCTTTTCGGAACAACACCTATGTATATGCTAATGTTTGGAACACCGATAATGATTATAACAATGTCGGTGAATATCACATAAAGATCAAAATAATCTCAAAAAGAAGGAAAAATAATTCTCTGATACAGAATGGTACTTTTAATTTCATCGCTATCCGTACTGATGGTTGCTATTCCGAATATAATTATCCTGGCGAACACCATTGCACAACTTGAATGGCCAATTGCAAGTGGATATATTTACTGCGGATTTTGCTTCCGCTCTTCATTGAATATTTTCGTTTATGGACACTATAGTAGTGATTTTATGTCACAACTTAGAAAGGTTCGGAAATTTCATATCTCATCAAAAAGTTGAACCATAGTTACCGCAGAATTATTCTTTAAATCTGATTTTCGATCCACTTTAGCAATTAAATAAAGTGTGCTTGGCCGTATTTGAAGCAAAGAAGGAGGAGCTTTTGTTGGTTTATTTGATAGGAGACTTTTGTAGCCCAAATTTCGAACATATTTTCACAAAATGTTCCATCTATTTTGCGCTATCTAATCTAACTTCTTATGAGGCATTTAGTACGATTTTGGATTTACAACTCTTCAGTATATTTGTTTAATTTTTAATAAGATTGCTGTGCTTAATAATTACATTAGCAGCTTTATGCCCCTCTCGAAGTGCGTGCTTGGTTAGTTATTGCTGAAGTCATATTGGACAAAATTTGAGTGCTATTATGCGTAAAAATACTAAGCAAAATCTAGCGAAAATGTGCAATTTTACAGTGTGACGGCGTAGGCGAGAAGAGACGACCTATAAGTTAATTGAAGTGTTAATTCAGTTCGCTATCATCGTTGCTCTTTTCTTCAGTCAATCCCCATTATACTAAAAAGAATGCTCATTGAGTGATCCTCCTCTCTATGTGCATGACCATTTGCAATAAGATAATGAGAAAATTAGAGATCGTTAATTGCAATAAAGTGATGAGATATTGCAGAGTTCGTACTTTATCAAGCAAGCCAGCGCCTTTATGATGAACAATGTAAGGTGTGGTCTTGCAGCTATTTATTCGACACTTCATTCCATTCCCAAAGTATCACCGAAAGATTATCAGAATCATTAATATCGATTGATGGGGACTCACCAACATCGACTGATCCGGCTGAGTATTTCATGAGTAATCGATTAGCTTTCTATTGATAAAGTTCAAAATCTTGAGCTTATTTANTAATCGATTAGCTTTCTATGGATAAAGTTCAAAATCTTCAGCTTATTTGCGATAGGCTCGTTGGGAGAATATGTCTTCAACGAGAGAAGCAAAGCCAACGTTATGACATAAGTGAGCGAGTAATACCTCAATAGGTGCTAAGTATTTAGGAAAATGAGATTACGAAATGGTTATAGGAATTTTCCCAGAGGATGATGACAAGGAGAAGGGAGAGGTTGAAGATGTATGAAAGCAACGATGAACGGTGATGAAAATTGCTGAATTTTTACAATTTCTTGAGAAAACCTTAACAGAATCATCCTACTATGTTTATTTTTGATGCATTTTCTGCTTATTTCTGAATATTTTTCATTATCCTATCAATTGTGCTATATTCGCTTATTCCTTATGAACTTCTCATCAATTTTTTACAAAACAGCATAATTGTTATGTTACCGTTATGTGTAGATATATATTTGTGTTAAAGTCTCTCCCTCTTTGTTATGTGTTATCCATTAGCACTCAAAGTTTCATTCTGATCTTCGTTAGTACTTTAGTCTATCTCCGCTAAAATTGTTGTGATTCATATTTTTTTATTCGTTACTGACATTTGCAATAAGAAATATTTTAAAATTTGTCAATCGTTCTACAACTTGATCAAAGGATATGCAAATTTCTACATGCTTTTGTCTATCGATGGATCTAATCAATTGCATAAGCGGAATGATGAGAAGGAACAAAGAAAGGCTTTTTCCAAAGTTTCATCAACAACACAATGGTGTAGGCAAATGAGACATTAATGTTGTTTATTTGTTTCCTTAAAATAGACTATCATTGGAAACCGAAGGCCATCAATCGCACACTTATGACTCTAAGAGCTAAGCTGCCGGTTCACCATGAGAAATGTATTTGCTGAAGTTTATTTGTGCTCACTGCCAAACTTTCATCCACTCGATGGAAGCAGAACATGTTTTTTTATCGTTCCAAACAAAAAATAAGTCGAGAAAATCGTCGGTACGCCAACAGAACTTCTTAAGTGGTATGATCATAATCGGAATTGATTTAAATAATAAGATAGGTATTGTTTTTATGCAAATTTTTTGCGATTGATAACAACGAAGAGAGTATCGAATTTTTTAATGTAATATTCAATGAAGTTAATAATTGCATTAATAATCATTGCGATATTCGAATATTTCGAGCTGCAATAGTTGCAATTGCAAATCCATCCTGCAATATAGCGAAAATTTACCGAAAAAAAAAATCTGTTAGTTGCGTTTTTCAAGCTCAAGCATGTTAATATCAATTCAATGCAATTCATTATCTATTCTTTATCCAATTTTTTATTCCGACTCAATTCGACTGATATTCAAAATGGTTTTTTCTTTGAAGACATAAATGAGACAAATTGCAATCAATGCAAATTGTTTCAACTAACAAGAATAATAAAAAATCCCTAAATTTTCACATCCTTATATGCATTTGTCTCTTTCTTGAGATTTTATTACACTCTCAACATTAATAAAGTTTTCTTTTAATATAAACGAAAACACAATCACCTATCGCCATCGCAGATAATCAGGTTGTCGCTGTTATCAAAAATGATGAGATGTGTTCACAGTGCAAGATACTCTTCATTAAGTTGTTTAACCAATTTAGTACTACGATTTGAGTTCACTTCATTCATATCGCAGATATTTCATCCATATTTTTGACAGATAAAGGCTTATCAGTATCGCTATCACAATGGAAAGAATTAGAAAGAAAGAAGATTGGTTAGCATATGAGCATTAGCGATCTGCCTGTGCCCATGTGCCCATTCATGAAAGAGCTGCTTAACAGCTGTGTTCTAAATAAAGGTATGGTAAGTGATCGCATCCCCTTTAACTTGAAATGGTTAGCTGCTTCTACTTTTGCAGCTTCTTTAATGGATGTAAAATTCGGAGAGTGCATACCAAGAAAGCAAAGGAGCAGTTGTCTATCTTCTTCCAAGCTCATTATACCAACACCACGTTGAGCCAGATCGAGCGAAACCTCTCCACTGTGGTGACCAAAGACAAACGTAATTGGCTGATTCGAGTGGTTGTAGATGAGACACGATAGCCAACATCAGTAATACCACCAATACGACTGACCAATAAGAATGCATCTTGAATCCTGAGCAAATATCCGCAGACAATATATGGTGAGCAGATAGTAAATGTGCTCCAAGATTGTTTGCTCGCAGTTACCATCACATCGGGAGATCTACCTTGTGCACATGATGCTATGAAAGGTTGGAGGTTGCACAAATGATCAGATCGGCAGTTAAGTTTTTTGCCTTACTTCACAGATTGCCTTACCCATCAATGTGTTTTTCTGGGGACATAGAAAAATGATTCATCTCGAACCATCACTTTAAAAGTTTTTTAAGGAAGCAAAGATAAACTGAAATTGGAACCGTTCTAAACAGAAGTAGGTGTTAATCACTTGGGATATTAATATACGGCTGCTTCCTTTTTAACGCGATGCCTTAGTTGATTCACTCTTGAGTTCTCACCGTTTCTATGGGTTGAGAGTTAGAGCATATTTTAAGATGAGGTTGCGAATAAGCAGCATAGATGTTCATACTTATCTTCGTTACTGAATAAATCTTGATCTTTTTCCAGTGTACAAGTTATCTTCCATCACCTCTTCACGAATCCTTTCAAACGGTCTTTGTCATTAAAATAGAAACATATACAAAGAATATTCTCTATCAATACTGAGAAAGTGAAGTTATTAAAAAGAATGAAATCGAAAAATTTCCCTCATTCGATTGGAAATTTGTCGATACTTTGTAGCAAATAGCACTCGAAATTCTTGTTGCACTCAAAAAGAGTCGTTATTCACTTTGAAGTCATATTAAACTATAAAATGCTTCTAAACGCACTTTTTGAAATATCAGAAATTATACTGCTTCAGCTAACCAGCCGAATCTGAATGGGGTTAAACAAATTGTAGCCAAGTGGAGCAGCATGAGGGTGAGGGGTGGGAAGAGAGGGAAGAGAAGCGCATATATGAATTTCTAATTGCGCTGACCTAGCAATCAAAACTCCCATCAAGGAGACAATAATACAAAAAAAAGTGAAGCAGCATATCTTCTAAAGCCGTCGTCACATCTGCGAATAATATTTGTGAAATGGTGCAAAGCGATCATGAAATTAACAATGCCTTATTTATGCGAACTTCGCCGTACTCCGAACCAGTTTCTTTCCGTTCAACGGATATCATTTGTTTATTTGTCAGCGTTGATCACTACTCCGGTTGACTATTTTGATTCTTTTCTTCGCATATATCAGTTGTGATGCGGGAGTGCTCATTGAACGGAGTCAAAGCGGAGTTGGACCGATTGAAATGGAGCTGAACTGTGGGTAATTAAGGAGCAAAATGGAGACACAAGAAATTATTTTTGTGCTAATTTGTCTTTTAAGAAGGAGTGCCGATTTCAAACTCAAAACAGCTAAGCAGCATAGAATTTAAATTTTTCAACTGAAAGACTAAAGCTTCAACAGCTGTGTACTTGCTCATTTCACTCGCCTGCGCCCTTAATTTTTCATAGGAGAAACGACAAATGGCACAGCTTAAATTGATTTCTTTCAATGCTTCGACACTGAAGCCGATCGGAGAAGAGTTCGAAATTCCTTCTTATAGTCTTCAGCTGCCACAAACTCTGTCCAGTTAAACTCCTTATGCCGATCAGTATGAAGAAGAGCCAGAAGGTTCTGCTCTTACTTTTTGGAAACTTCTTGCTGAAGCAAAACATTTTTTCAGCCACTTTGGCCCGATCTTAGAGCATAGCGTGTAAAGGAATGCTGAAGAAACATTCGTGCAACATAAACAGGAGACCAAGAAAGTCAGGAAGTTCTGTGGTAACGAGTGAGAATGTCAAATTTTCAGGTCAGCGAGGTTTCCCCCAAGTGCTGTGATGATCATATTAGACAGAGCTGCATGAGTGCTCTGCAAAGCATTCATATTCTCCGTTTATTGTATGATAAAATAAAACAGGAAATAAGGTTTATAAGCAAATGTTGGTAAGGTTGCTTGTTGCGAGTTCTTCGAATCGACATCAACAGTTGATTCTTCGATTAGATCAAATCCCAGCAACAACCTTTGTTGCAAATCTTTTCGTGTGCCCATACAGTACAATCGCCATTCGATTTACATGGAATTGTGAAATCTGAAATTATACTCATATAGTTCACAGTAACGCAAAAAGTATTTTTTTAATTCGCAAAAAATAGAATAAATAACCATTGGATAAAAAAACATTTTGCTATTATTTATTCAGCATATGCAAATTTAACCAACTACTGGATTAAAAACATGAGTTGTCACATTGATACGAAAGGTGTGACTAGTTTTTTTTTTAATGAAAGCGAGAATGCTTGAATATGACCGATTATTTCCTGGAATCGACGCAGATGAAAAGTCAAAAGGATTGATTCTCTTCAAAGAAATGTGGTGGAAAAAGATGAATATTTTTATAGTGGCACACAATATTTAACATAATGCTTCACTTACGTTCTTTTTCACATCGCTGAATTTCCGCTATAGAGGCACAAATTTTATTCTTCTGCACACATTTTTGACCACCACTGCAATCCGCGTCCGATGCGCATTTCCTCGCTGAAATTATTACCGAAATTTCGGTTCGATGCTAAATGAGAAATGCAAATTTGTGTTGTGCATTATATGCTATCATATGACGATAAGCGTGAAAGTTTCACAAAAGGCTGCAATAAATTACTCAATTTTGTAATATTTTGTACCGCTCTCGTGAAGCAGTTCAAAGTTGATTAAGCGGTAATATTGAAGCAAATTTAATCATAAAGAATTCAACGGGATGATATTTTGATACCAAATAATGGAGCTAAAACGTAAGGATTATTCTTCGACGAGTAATCGGTTATAACACCAGAAAAGTGCGAACAAGCACGATGCAAATCAGCACAATCCCCTCATAACGCAGAAATTGATGTAAGGGACCCTAAAGAAATAGGGCCCGTGCTACGGCTCCATGATTGGCCAATGACAACGTTTAGGCTTAGGCTTGCAACACAACAGTCAAATGAACGGGACAGTGAAAAACGAAGCGGTCATGAAGAGCGCATATTACAGGTTGTCCTGAAATGACTCCACCAGCCGAATTTTTCCACTGATGCCTTAGCATGTTTTAGATGAATCATCAGTTCCGTAAAGAAGAGGGAAGCTTCATCTCTTAACGGTCCTTCTTGTACATAGGGAGGAGCGAGAGAGAGAGATGAGAAGGGTATTCCCCTTACCCCGTTATGATCGCTTCGCATAGGCGAATCTGCCATCCTGGGCAGGAATACTGCGATTTCCAGCAAGCCATCCTATCTATGTCACTTGCTGACAGTGCTTTTTTTGCATAGCGACTCAAATTCTACAACTCTTGTACAGCAATAAGCTGAACTGTATAGGTTTTTTGGTATCTCTTCAGCTACACTCTTATAAACTGTAGACGGAGAAGTCTTGCAAATACTGAGGATCGAGGTCGAGGGAATTGCAAACATAAAGGGGGGTAAAGAACCCAGAGGCTGTGAATGTCTTTTGAAGCTATGACTTGCGTATATTTGGATGGAAAAACATTGTTCCACTTGCTTAGCATCCCCTGCATCATACATGAGGGCATATGACGTCATCCTCTCTAACATATCTTGCAACATAACCAAACTTTATAATATTTTCGTTGTTTATTGTAAGTGAATGAAAAAATAGTGCCAATACTGTGTCTCTTTCCGAGAATTTCACTCACACAGGTTTGATGTGCTTGCAACATCATGACTCGATGTTGCAGAGGCGCATAGTGTAGGCGTTATACTTCAGTGATGTGAGAAGGGAAGGGGAGGGTGGAAGGAGGGGAAGGGCGTGGGTATTGTTACATTTTAACAAAAACGAGCCCATCACTAGCACTTTATCCTTCCTGCTTAGCATGGTATAATAGCAAATATTACTTTATTTTTTCTATGTAGCAATAATACCTTTCGCATATTTTTGTGCTGCAACACTTAACCCCTCAAAACACCTCGCGGAGAGTCAGGTGGTTCGTTCATACACGTTGCAATTGCAGAGCTAAGAAATTTGCAATATTCAAACAAAATTCCACAGTGAAGCGAAAAACGACAAGTTATATTTCTTGAGGGGTACCCTTGAGAGACGGCCATAACAAAGAGCATGCAATAGCCGTTAAGAATGCGAGCGTAACAACCTTTATGATCATATTTTCTCATTAGTCCTAACTATTTTGCCTAAGTGATATTCTCTACTCAAAAATACGATGAGAAATTGTCCACAGTGTTGCGAGTAGTCGTCGTGAGAAAAATTTTCCTCGCTGAATTTTCAATCAATAAATAAATGAATTGACACAGCTGCAGGCATATTTCTGTTGATATCTTACCTTAGAACCTCGGACGCCGACGATTAATGTGTTGTCCTTGCTTCAATAGACAGCTCCGGGACGACATTTCGCACGATTTTTCATGCGATTTTAGCTTAAGGGTGGCACGTCATTCGCTGGCTTGACGGACCATGATGCGTGCCTTCCGCCATCACCTGGCCCAAAGGATGCAATGAAAGGCGCTTTTGTGGTATCAACGAATAATGTCACGAATTTTTTTTTTTTGATTTTCAACCGAAGTGATTGGATATTTGCATATCTAATTGGAATTCACTCGGTCGGTCACTCATTCGATTTTAAAGACACTATAGAAGAAAAGCTCTAACCCCAGTCGGTTAAAAAGACAATCAAAAAGAGAAATACCTGTTTCACCATTTAAACCATAAACGAAGATAGCTGCAATTGCGAAAATGATTGCAATTCGTGGCATTGTCCAACTGAAATACAAGTAACTGCTGTAAAACTTTTTTGAAAAACGCAGCTCGAAAGGAAGAAATTGGGGAATTAACATCGCTGGCTATCCAGAATATGTGCATAAATTGTATTCATTGATAATTCACTAGATGAAGCAGCAAAGAGACTTCACTCAATATCTAATATCGTAATTTACTACATCGTATATTGCGACTCTTTAGTAATTGTTGCACTGAGAGTGTACCATAATCTCGGTTAATATTACGCGAAAACATTATTGTTTAGTCCTACATTAAAATAAACAGGAGAATTTATGGCTTCCATCATCATAACTAATCCAAACAAATTGGAAAGCTCTCTATAAAACAACGTTTTCTTTGTGAGAACACGCTGAAACACAGAAGAAAATAATGGAAAGAAATGAGTGCCTATTGACAATATTTGGAGCGATTTCTGAGGATATAAATCCTATTTGCTATAACAACCGCGTAAAGCATTTGGCTAATTTGTTTTTCCAAATATTCAAGCTTATCACTAAAACAAATGTTTCCTCGGAACAGAACTTGTAGAGAAACGAGATCAAGATAAAAGAGAGTTCGGTAATGAATGAACAATAAAGGCAAGTTCATTGCTGAAGCGCCACCGAACATCGACGATCACCAAAGTTGAGTGCAACGAACACTGCAGTGATGTCAGTGTTATCAAGTCATTGTCACTAGTGAGCGAACCAGTTGTTCGGCCAACTGCACAGTGAAGAGGTTTCAGTGGTTTTGACTAGCTAGTGATTTCATTCGTTGAATCATCGATCTTTTGAGGTGCTGAAAAAATGTTCGAAACACCTGCTGCAAAATACACTTGTTGCGTTCTGTTCATATATGAGGTGCTGAATGGAGAGTTGCTTATATCTGCGCTAAATGTGTCGCAAACGAAGACAAACTTCTCAACATACTTTGGCACATTGATAGTACAAATATTTGTGGACTAACAATTATTGCACTGTTTAGAGTTGCATGAACTTTATTTCATTTTTTGTTCATTTCAACTTATAAAGAGGCGAATCATATGAAAAGTATGTCAACATGGTCGGCAGAAAAAAATCAGCATTGCAAGCAAAAAAAAAAGGAGAACGACAATAAGCTAGAACAAGAAAAATGCGAAATGTGCGCACAGCAAAGGTAGGGAACACAGACATGCGCAAGTGCAGCAACAATGTAAGAAGAGAAATGACTCAGAGACAGTTTGAAAGCTGAGAATACAAACCGAAACTGGAAACTGTGCATAACATTGTTTGTTCTTCGAAATTTTTGGCGAACTGAAATTGATGATGTCGTTGATGAAGAGGACCAGCAAACTGAGACATTTCTGAGGGTGAAGTGAAGCAATGACTGCGGCAAATTTTCTAAGAGAGCATTACTTCAAACCTTGAGTTTGCTATATTCCACTGAGTTGAGATTAGAGGTTTTTAAGCGGGTGGTGTAAATTGAATGGTATGGACCATTGCAAACTCTGCAGAAGTCAATACGGCTAGAGCATTCCTGGATATCACAAATCAAACGAGGAAACAATAGAGAATACCCTGAGTACAGTATTCCAAGATGTGCTGAGCAGCTAGTAGGAGGGATGGCCTTTCGATAATGCTCGATGCGTCTATACTGCAAAGCACGAAGAGCGCAATGTGCAATTTCCGATAACCTTTCAGCAACAGTGGAATATTGCAACTAGTGTGAAGTTTAGGTTCGATTGTAATATCGTGGTGGCGCAACATCTCTAATAGAAAAAACATCCCCTCCCGACCTTTAAAAAGTATCACCTCGGAAGATGATAGAGATCAAATAACGTTTTCTGTGGGAAGCATTAAATTACAATTATTCGGATGACCTGGAGAATGCATCAAGATCTTTTTGCTGAATATGGAAGTTGTAGACAAGGTCATGCAATAGGTCATCACTAAGGGCATAGCGCTACTCAGAACGTTACCGGCAACATCGTTAGTGCATTTCAGATGTTTTAGGTATTCCAGGTATTGGCTAAGAAGATAATAGGTCAAAATTAAAAGTGTCAGACGTGCATAATTTTGGCGGAAGTGCTGAAGGACACTGCTGAACGTACAGCGGATAGCTGATAGAGGGCTTGCGGATTCCCATTCTCACCCTGAAATCACCTTGGCAGAAGATGACGCCGCGGATTCCACAAGAATGCCAGACACACAGATCAGCGGGAGTAGTAGCGATACGAATGACGACGTCACAGCTATGAGAAGAGGGTTCGCAGAACAAGAGTATAGGCTTCAAACACTTGTCAAAATTAGATAAGCAGTAAATCCAAATGACATGACCATGCCGAATCGACTGAAGGAGAAGCATGAACCATGAACGAAATACGAGACTTTCGAAATTTGCGAAGCACATGGAAGATTAACTGCTAGTGGTGGAAGGGAAAGATGATGCGTTGCTGCGTCAAAGGACGTGTGAACATGTTGATGCTCACGAACTATAGCCTCAGTAGGTGACATCATAACAATCTTCGTACAGTTTATGGGCAGGTGTAAACTCAACGTGGGCAGCAAATTGAAGAGTAGGAAGATGCGTTCTCAGCAAGGTTCCTCCTCTGTTGCCTCTTTGCCTGAACTGAAATTTACAGCGCTATTTGTTAGGTAGATAAGCAACCTGTTCAGTACCGGAAGCGATGCCATATGATGTTCTGTCGAGTACAACAAAGATGATGCTCAAGTGTAGCAGGAATGCTACACGTGGATTGTGGTAAACGATACGGAAACTATGCTGAATGGTCTTCAATTTGTGATTTCAAAAAATTTTATTTCTTATCTGCGGTAACGTTCTGCTCATCGATGGTGGAACTTAAGAGCTCGGTTTATTGCCGTCGAGTTTTTTTTGTTTGAAGGTAGCACCAACGAAATGTCGCAAGCATTATTCATCTTGTACTAGTTCCGCAAATCACTTCGCGCTTGGAGAACATGTTATGCATGTGCGCAACATGTGTGTGCGTCCGTATATACATGCTGCATATGTGCATGCGTGGTCTCCATTGACACTTCTACTGCGTGAGCACAGAAGCTGAAATTGTGGGATTCTACGGCAAATACCGCGCTGTCGCTGTACCAACTTTCAAACTCATCGATCGGCTTCTAGATGAGCCCTAGACGGATGAAAGTGCTGAAAATTCATATCCATTTTGCAACTAGTTCTCATAATGGAAGGGATCTCTGAAAAGAGAAATTCGTATGATCCGTTCGTTCGATAGATGGTAATATGCACCACCATGATGCACTTTTGCGAACTTTCCTTTTCCTCAACGTATCACACCAACATTGCGCATGAGAATTCGAACGCATTCATCAGTGTTCAGCTTCAAATTCGGATTGTTGGAATCAGAGTTGCGGAATTTCATTGGTGTAGCGTTATATCCTCATCTTCCTAAGCGCTTTCAAATTTATATGTCAAGTTTGAGAAGAGTGATGAACATTCGGATGGAAATAAAGATGGGCATTTCGATAGGGCTGATAATTGATGTGCATCTTTCTCTGCTTCATTTTGCTTTCGATGATGCCGAGAAAAAGCGAATTTTTGTAGAGGATTTTTTTAGAGGTACGAGCGATGTTGATTTAGCTGCTTTATAAACAGGTAGGTGTCGAGTATCACCTTGAAAAATTGTATGATGGAATTTTTGATTAGGATAGCTTCACATAAGCCGAAATCACTTTGCTTGTCATCCGCATTTACTCTTGTTGAGTAAGCCATTACATTCGTTCACATATTAGAGAGAAAAACATGAGAAGATGAACGTAAACAATACAACATTTAAGAGAATATTGCAATGCTGAATATTGGTTATCCCGGCGGATCATAGTGGGACCTCGTTGGGGCGACTTGCCTGAGGTGTGTGGCGTGTGGATTTATGTGCATGGTGAAGTAACTCCTACATAACGCGTCCTTACTGCTTCATGCCTCCTTCGCATACAATGTACATTTCATTTCTGTTCTTCGAGGCAAGTAATAATGGTGCGAGCTTTACGTTGTATTTGCTGACCAACTATTTCTTTATGTATTCCTAGACCTATGTGCTAAAACAAAAGAAAAGGTCAGAAAATGCAATATATGTAGAAACAATCGTTGCCGGTGCACTCCGATGTGCTGTATCTCAAGGGTATGATACTTGAGCCGAAAATGTGATCCTTGGTATAAGTGAATAATACTTAAACACCTATGTCTAGCTAGAAAATCAAAGTAAGCCGCAGAAAATCTCTCATCACTCTTGAAAAGCTTCATTTTTGCAAATATATTCCCTTTGCGGAAACAAGCTGAAAACTGCATCGCTCGCAGCTCAGCCATTTTACAATATGCTGCACATGTGTTCACTTGTTGCTGCAGTATGTGACATGTGAATACGGAAAATGTGCTAAAATGACAATAGGCGAAGAAGTGCACCTGAGGTGTTGGCACCATATGCGCCTTTGT
>JAARMF010000472.1:0-34680 GCA_022844705.1 Toxascaris leonina | reverse complement strand
ATATATATATAGCGCAAATATCCCGTCCAATAACCTTCACAGCGAACACCCGGTTCATTCTAGACTTGCAGATGAATCGGCCGAAGCACTTGCACTCATCAACTGGCCCACCTCGATGCAACAGAAAACACTGTTTGTAACCGAACTGCTTCCGAAAAACTGCAGAAATCTATTGACTGCTTCAGCAACGTTCACAAATCTGGACGAGTGCCAAATCATCCGTAAACTGTGTACGTCAGCGATGACGTGACGATGCCAGCCCCCAAATTCGATCGAAAGAGAAAATGCACGTGTGGGTCGGGTCGGAAAGGGCCTGTGATGCTCGAAACCTGTTTATGCCAGATGGAGCCCCACTCGAACGGCAGATTGCATCGCTGCATGACCTATTTCAATGTCCAACAGCTACCCACATAAAACCTATGACTCATGCACGTCGACGGTACATGATGCAGAATGAATGGGCTAAAACGAGATCGTAGAATACAACAACAATTCGACTGAAGACTGGAAAAAAAGAACGAGCAAAAGCCAATAGAATGTGCAAAGATAACGTTAAACGGCCATGCGGCATTAACCGCAACTACCCCCTGCAATGTGGAATCAATTCCTGTTTTTCCCACTTCTTTAAAAATCTCATTACCACTGTACGCAGCATGGCTCAAGTCGTCCAATCAAGCAACCCTCAACAATACAACATTCACATCGCATACAAATTATTTACTTATTTTGCTTATGGAAGGCGCTTTTTATGGATGAAATGAAATGAGGAGAAAAAGGATTGTTGCATCCTTCTCATCATTACTTCCAAAGTGGATAAATGTCAGTGCAACGCATAATAGAAACGAATAGTGACGTAAACCACGGACCTTCCGAGAGGAATTCAGCTTTATAGCAATAGAGACCACGGCATGTCCTCCAGCATTTCGGGTTTGTTCCTGGACAATTTCTACAGGTCAAATATTTCGGCTCTGAAAACAATTTAGGCGAGAAATAAATCATATATAGTCTCTGAACAAACTCATTTCATATTTCCCTAAAATGTTAAACGGCCATTATTTATAAACACTCAATAGGAGATCAGGGGTAACTGCGTTAAAAAACACCAACTTAGAAGCCTTCTGGAAATATTTTATTTCCACTGCATAGCACTTACAAGTTTATATAAATGACTGCAATTTTGTTGGATGCATTTATGGCTGGATGAATATGGCTATATTTTTGTCATCGATAAGAAGATTACAGCTAATATACACCCCAGCTTTACCTCGGCTCACTAAAGTGTGAAAACGTACTCAGCTAATCTAACGTATTAGCATCAGTGAAAGTCAACCATTGTGTTTCACAACGATCGTACTTACTCCGATATGAATAATACTTACCAGTTCGTTCGGCACTGCTGTCGGAAATGAATAATAAAACTGCGAGTGAACTAAACGAAACACGTGTGAGCAACTGCCAAGTCCTTTCATGCAACATTGCTGCAGTCTGAAAATAATCGTTATTGAAGCTGTATTACTTCTATTATATTAGGTGAAGATAACACAAAAACTGCTTTAAGAGCTAAATACTGGTAACTCATATAGCAAAAATAAGGAACATAAAGTGAAAATCAGGGGCATTCAGTCTTCACTCGAATGCCTGCCATCTGTGCACAATCCCTCTTCTCCATGCCCCTTTTTCTTGCGCACGGAAACAATCCCATGAATGTAAACGGGCTATTCAGTCGTAATTTAAAAGTCGCCACGCAGTTAGTTAATCGGAATTCGATAAGACAGGTTCATAAACAAATAAAAGTGAAAACAAAACTAATAAAATGCAACATAATAAAACAAATAAAATGCAACATATAATTTAAGTAATGGAATATTCATTAATCACTACGGATTTGAGGCGGACAGCAAAACTTAAGTGATATTCATCTGAATAAATTGAAGCAGCTAACAGTCGTTGATTAAAAAATAACTATGAGAGACAAAACCTATAAAACGCATTGAATAGCCAAATCTGTAAAGTCGCATAAGACATATGTTGCGATTCTTTGTTACGTATTACGCAATTTCTATGAGTTCAAATGGCGAATGACGATGAGCTAAGCAGGCTTGCTCAAGAAGCGAATATAAAAACTCAAAAAGGCTCCGTAATTTGCCAGATTAGATCACTGCGATTGGAAAGGTGCGCTAAAACGTACAACTAGGGACTGTTCACACAAGCTGACTATTCATTTCAAAGAAAACTACCATTCATATCAGAAATTTCGTCACTCACGTTCACCTTCTGAAAATGTATAAAATTTAGGACTGCTTGGATGTTGGCTTTCTAGAAAGCCTTTCATAATATGGATTTTCCTCGTAAGGAGGCTCATAGATCTCCTCATAAAAAATTAGGTGAAAAAATATTATGAAAGAGTTTGGGTAACTCTAAAAAGGTGAGGGAGGGGGGATGGGAGGTGGGAAAGGATATGAGGGCACTAAGACAACATATAGCTATAAGTGATACGAACAACGATTATCCATAGAATATGTCGGTCAAACAAACAACAACGCAGAGGATAAGGAATGTGAATGGCGTAAATGGTCGCACAATTTGCGCTGTAAAGCTCAACTGGAGTGCCCTTATTCAAACAAACTGAGATAGCTGCACGTCTAATAATTCGCAAAGTATACATATAGCACAGCAGTGATCACTTATCAACAACCGATAATCGATACTGACCGAAGCGCTATATCAATAAACACTAATGAGCAGCTCCATTGTCTCATCTAAACGCTCCAAATTTAAAAAAAAAAAGAACAATCGCTTATCGAATATATTGGAATGCAGCGATTAGACAGACTACAATTGGAATTGACAGACAAAACACTAGGAAACACATTGCAGCATAAGCACTTCATAAACACCACTTTCTGGATTAGCGGTATGAGGAGGAGCATTTGGGTGACGCAGAGGAGTAAAACGTTGTAAGAGAAGATGAAAGACAGGAGGGATAATTACATAATTCAGGTACTGAAAGTAATCATCGAAGAAACAGAGATTACAGGGGTGGGAAGAGCAACTGCTAAAAGTAGAGGACGGGATGACCCCACCCCCCCCCCCCCCCNCCCCCCCCCCCCCCCCCCCCCCCCCCTCACCCACCTTCCTCTCTTCACTGCTGGCTTTCGCCTATAATCGTTCATCGTTATTATTGATATAGAGTAAGGCAAAAAACGTTTATAAGTTCTGCAGTAAAGAAAAGCAATTCCAGTGAATGAAAGGCATCACCTAACACTGGCTAAAGCCCAGAAGGATGTGGACAGGAAGTTTCGATTTTCATCAGAAAGAGGACAACACTTGATTCACGTTGATTATGACTCAGCAGCTAGCTTAGCTAATCATCACTGTATCATATTCTGAAATTACTTCCGCCGCTTTCGACGAATTAAGATCATCAGAAAAAGGGATCAACTACAAGCTCTTCGGTGCATCAGAATGACATATTTCGGCTGGGCGCTTGCGTTTTTAGTGGTCAATAAAACCTCCCGATCGATCCTGCAAGTCCTAAATTGGGTTACCTCATCCAATTTCCGAGAAAGCCCACCTAAGATGGGTCCTAATCGACTCAAAACAAAAGCTTCATTAAAAATTCCATGAATTCGAAATCGCCGTTTTACTGCGATTCCATGAAGGCAATTCATTGAAATTCGCTCATTTTATGTACCTTTTGCGCGACGGATAAAGCGATGTGTGCCACATGATTCAAGAACAGATAGAAGTGAGGGAAAATGAGTAAAACACTTCCAAGTTTTATAAAGTTTATCGAAATGCTGCATATATTCGTGAAAACGTTTACCTAAACAATCTACTCCCCAATATTGCTGCCTAATTTTGCAGTGTAATTTTATGAAGGTGTTAGAAGTACTAGTGGTTGAGTCAAAGTACACATAGGCGAAGTATGAGTGAACAATAATTCACTAAATAATGGCGCAGTTCTAAACGGTTGAGTGATAGATATGACCTACGAAATTGGCCTTACAAATCATGATATAGATGCATAACAAATCATTTTGGAGATTTATAATTAATTTAATAATTACATACTTATAATTGTTTATACTCAAAATATATACAACAAATATGATCGTTGGCATCGACTCAAATGAACAAAAAAAAGAATAAATTGAGCGGAAAAAGAAATAGCAAAGGAAGGAACATTCATCGAATAATCGAGCACTTTGTCTTTGGATGGGAATCTTCAAACAATGGGAAAATTTATAGCAACGAAGGATCGCAACAAAAAAGTCTGAGAGAATTGCAAAGATTCTGCAGATAATTTCTGAAATTATAACACACTTTTGTGCATGCAAAATTCTCTTCCGTACTTTTGAACTTTCCGGATATTGATGAATATAAATAAAAGGACAAGCGACATTAAGTGGTATTTCCAGGATAAAAGTGGGGGGAGTTTGGAAAATGAATTAAACAAAGATGGTTATTCGAAGGATATCTCTATCAGTAATTGATAAGAACTAAGCTCCCCATCACATTACTTCGATCATGAATACAATTCATTTGGAGATGATCGCTCCCATCCCCTATAATATTCATCAGCTTTGTTTTGCCAGAAAAAACATTACAACAACCAAATAAAAAATTGCAAAAAGATGCACGTTTCCACAACATTTTCTAAATCTGATTGGATGGTGCCGAAACGTCTGAGTGCATCAGCAATGTGTGATAAGGTGGCGCCATATAAACTACATCTGCTGCTTTATGAATCATTTAGCTGTAAGCATCATCACTATAAGAGCAGTAGATGGCACTTGCGCACTCTTCGAACATCCCGTGAGACATAAAGAGACCGAGACCGATCGCTTTAAGAGTCGTGTGGGCGGCACAACAGAAATGATGCAGATGAAAGCATATCGTGCCGTGCGTCCAATTTTGTGGAAAAGGGAAACACAAGAAGCGGAAGCATTCAGACATGGAAGCAGAGAAAAAAATCAGCCGATGAAGCGTGGACTGATGAAGAGCCTTTGGACAAACAATGAGGATGTCGCAGGTCGGCAGATGCGGTGCCCACTTAAATGCAACCTACAGCAAACGAGCGAATTTCGCGTATCCAGCATTTATCTTCCGAAGAGGGAGCGAGAGTGAAGGGAGTGGGGGGGGGGGGGGGGAGGGGGGAGAGGGTATGGGTTATGCTTCCCATCTCAAGTTTAATGCAAAATCGCACCGCAAATCATTTTCCTCTCATAAAATGAGTAGGTTCGTAGATGGCCTGATTTCAGCATATATACTGTGGGTTGAAAAGTGCAAAAAGCGATAAAATATCACGTCTTTCAGCATATATTCCTTCCTCAAGCAATGAGCACAAGCACGGGCAAGCAACGGCGCCCATAGATCCATGAATACCAAAGAAAAGATGCAGCGGTCGTTCTCCTTTCCTCCTTGTAACAGACGTAACCGGGTAAGGATGTGGAGGAGATTGCGAAGTCCTCCCAAATAATTTGAGAATTCATAATTATTTTTGATCGATAAAATGAAAGAATTAATCTCACGTTGAAAAGCTTACAACTTCTCATCTAAAACTTTTGTTCACTTCAAAAAATCATCAACGGCTTATTGTTATCAACGGTACTGAGTTAACAACCTATAGGCACCGTTCAAATGGGAAATTAGTGCAACAACAGATGCAGATGCAACATCAACAGCCAAACAATTGAAGGAACAAAAACAGTATCAAAGAAATATAGCATTTACCATAAATAGTATGGGTAAATATAACGTATTCCTCATAAAAATTGATCACTCTTAGATGTGCAGGAAAAATGAAAGTCCTTTTCCTTACGAATCGGAGAAATAGACAGGAAATATTGCATCAAGAGAAAATATCCTGAACAAAAGACATCATTTCTCCCTCATCGACACCTCAGAAAGATATCCTTAGAAAAAATGGAACATGTGATACGATCCCGTAATGCACATAATGAAATATAATACTACATGAGCTTTGTATGTGCCGTTTAAATAGCCAATGCTCTTCGACGATGACAAATCACCACCAACTCACACAATCAAAACATTTTGGAATGAAATTTCCTGACTCATTTCCATTAAAAAAGATTCGAATCTTATGCACATAAGGGTCGCATAAATATAGATGCAAATATCACAAAATTTGAACGTATCGCTAAGAGATAACGAACGTTGATGATTTGACATCAACGTATCATTGAGTATGCTACAACATTTGATGCACTGATAATGCTTGTTTATCATATATGGATTAAATCAATTCACATCCACAATTATAGATGATGACCGATTGCCTCTAAGTCAAGTCTATGAGGCTCAAAGATGAACTGAACACATCTTTCATTGGCAATCAAAAAAAGTTATGTTCATCCGTTCGATACTGCAAAATGTTCACAACTGCAGCAGTTTCGTACTGCAGAAGTTGGCTCGTCAACTATTTTGAAAGAAACTCATAATGATTCAGACGGATAAATATCATTTCTGAAGCATTGCCCATCCCGAATATTTATTCTAACAGCTCAATATAACAACAGTTTTTCTTCAGCAATTAAAGTTTTTCATTTCAGATATGATGATTGTTTTATTCCTATAAATTCTGCCGAATTCAAAAGTGAAATTCGCTATAAAACATATAAAAGCATTTACCTCATTGTACAGAAAAAAACGCTGACTTTCGACTATGAAGGTGTGCAGCTATTTGGAAAATATTATAAAGGAGCAATAAAATGAAGTCTTTTAGACATGAGAGATACCTAGAGAAATGAATAATTCGAAGACAGAGAAACGCTTTGCAATCCTCGACAAGCGTCGCTCCCTCAATCATGCAGGGACACACTAAGCCTGTATCAATGATAAACTTCGTCTCTTTTGAGGTCTCTAGGGGGAGATCGAGGTAGGGGAAGACGATATGCAAGAGCAGGAAGTATGAAAATACCGCAGATAAGAGATTAAGGCATGAAGAGTCAAAAAGCTTAAGGTCACGGAATCAAGACGATGGTGAAGAAACCGAGATATGAAACGACAGAAAAAGTCGAGGCTAAGTGATGTAGCAGTCCCTTTGACGCGATCAAAGTGAACAGTAGCAAAGGTGAATCAACAACACTATAGCCGATCTATTCGCCGAACAGTGAGGATGAGGTTGCAGGAATGCGCAACCGAAAACGGATATAAACCTCGCCGAATGCGAGGTTCTTGTCGAATAGCCAGTCCAACAATACTCTCGCGGAAATATTCGCCAAATAATCGCACTTGAACAAACGCATCAAGTTCAATTTCCTACTTATAATCGATTAGCAAAGTTATTTCCACTTACCATTACAATAGACAGAGTAAGGAATATGAAAGGAACATAAGGGTGAAGAGAAGCATTAAGGACTAACTAGTAAAAAGTAACGCAAGAAAACAAAGAAAGAGAACCTTTAAAATAAAAATAAAGTGAGAAGATGGGAAGAAAAAAACTAAAAAACTAAAAGGGCTGTAGAAGGGGATGAATATGCTACTTGAGACAGGCGAACCGCCACGATGTGCAGTTTTGCAATTCCGCTCACCTGGCCGGCCAATTGCACAATTTGCTGAGAACTAATCAAATGTGCGCAATAATGCATCGATATTTCGAACGATTCGCTTCTTCGCATAAATTTTCGGCAAAGGGTTTTTCCTTTTATGAAATAACCGATATAAAATGGAAAATGCATATGAAATTTCAAATAATTTTTAATTGCTTCACCCTCTCACATGGATTACTAATCAATAATAAACGTTGAAGCATTGCCTATATCTCTTCTCGAGGCGGATAGACCGACTTGAAATAGGACGTAGGAATTCAGATATACGAAGTTCATGCTATATCCATCAGGTTCCATAGCTCTAGAGTCAATTACCTCCGAGTGGGAACTACGATTCAGATATGTATAAATTTGAATGCATAAATGCACAAAATGCTTTGGTGAAAGTAAGAGAACGAATGCAAAAACTGTCAACAATTATATAAGAGGGACTGAAGAGTGAAGAACGAGACAACTTATGAAAAGGTTTGGACAAATTTCTATATGAGAAAAATCAAAAATTTAGCGGCGCAATGCAAATTTTTCATCCCGAAAATGCATTCAAGCAAACCCGGTGCGATGTCATGTCTATCGCTCTATCAACAATTGGTAGTGATAAGCATATTACTGGCAATGGTTGCGATGAAAAGTTTTCCAAATTTAACAACTCTTTCCCGAGAGATGATGGCTATTCCAGTGATAAATTATAAGAATTGCGAAAGTTTTGTTTTCCTCTCCCCATGAGATTCCTTTTTTTGGAGTCTACATATCCACTTTCTCCCAGTTTAAAAGCTCAGTCTTTAAATCATTAGACCTGATGTTCCCATTCTATTCGAAGATTTCCGATACGCTAATGAATAAGCACATAATAACAATCGAAGCGATGCCGTATCGCTAATGGAAACGGAGAGAGGAAGAACAAGACAGCAATGAGGAAAATGGTATTTGCACAACCCCTTTTGTCATATGTAATCTTTACCTTAGTCTATTTTACTTTAATCAACAAAGCGTTCAATACAAATAAATATCTCTTCACATCACTCGTCCATCCGCCTAAGAGACGAAGTTGCAAAGTAAGTCGCATGAAATTGCGCACAGCTGTCTCCTATCCGCTGGATGCTGATGAGTCGATTCATATTGTCACGCTCAGAAAGACGATAAGGATTTGCTCCATCAACCTCGTCTCGATGACGATGTTAGACGGAGTGACTAGCTAGGGATGAACCCAAGGAGACTGGTCGGAACAAAAAGTCAGGGACCTACAATCGACCACATAGTAATCAGTATGAAATGATGAATCCGGTGGTAATCAAGGAGTCAAAAATAGCGGAAAACCATCGGTGTTATTTCAAAAAAGATCATAACCATCCGTTTTGGATTACCTAAAAATGAAGAGAATACACTTTATACTGCTGGCAAGATATGTTTTCGATTGTACACATTACGGTCAGAGGTGCAGAGGTCATTGTTATGAATCGAGATTATTTAAAAAACGATTCCCCATAATCAAAATCAAATATTAGGAAAAAAAACCAAAGTGAATATGCGTTCGGCAAAAAAATAAATAAATAAATAAAATCAGCAACGAGAGCAAAACAATGCACACAACTGAGTGGAATAATCGCTTAAGTAATCGAACGGAGATGGGGGTCCGTTATAAAATCTTACGTTAAACCGGTATCACATAGCCAGCAGATGACTCGAACCGTCAGGACAGCTTCCGGTTGTCACTCTCGGCCGCAATCGCCTAGCACCACCTTGTACAATGACAAAATTCGAAATTGCACTCGCATTATTTTATTGTCATCAAAAGGAATGCGACATCGATGTCAACGATATAAAAGTATTTCTTTACGAGGGTATCGCGCCACTAAATCTGCTCTTTCGAATAAAACGATATACTATGAAAGATTGGTAGTACACTCCGTTTTGAAAGATAAACGAACAGAATTAAATGCCACTTTAGTGAAATCAGCTCAGCGGCATATTTAGAAAGGGCTTCCACCCCAACGAACATTCCGCTCAATGTCATTATCTTTTTTCAAGTTACAAGGTAGTGCATTTAAGCAGGACTGTTTTCTATACCATAAAATATAGTGAGACGCCTCTCAAATATGTGAATGAGCGGAGTAAGAAAGAAATGCTGCTGATCTGTAACTATAGGGAATTAAAAATTTCTATTGGCTTAAAAAGACTTATTAGTTTTCTGCAGATAATATTTTATCAAAGAAACGAGAACAATTCTTACTGAGTTGACTTCTTTGAAAATTTTGTGACAAATTACTTTGCACTCTTTGTGGAACCAATTCCGATAACTAGATCACTATTAATAAAATAAAACGACAGCATCAAAGTGCATGATTACTGCAACAGAAAGATGCGGTTCAGTGAAGGAACCCGAAATACCTTCACTACAACAATGACGCCGTTGAGAGTGCAAAATGACAGCAAAACTCATCGCAACCCACTTTCTGTAGAGTAAACACAGGTACCTTCCACACAGCAGTGCTCCATCCCTTACATCAAATTCCACTACAAATGCCTCCCTTTGCTCTTACTTCAGAGTTGAAGCAGAAAAATTGGATGCACAGGCAATGCATGAAATATCTAGATAGTTCTACCTCAACCACAGTTCCTGTAAGCAACAATGCAGCTAAACCATCTGAAAGCGCTGTGAAGACCACTGTTTGCAATTCTAGTTCAAGCAGCATTATCTACGCCACAGCACCGAATATGATTCAAAATAAAGTGACCCGTTAACTTCATTCACTACTTACCGAGGAAAAAACGTTATACCAATCCAAAGAGGCAAAACCATACATGAGATCAGCTGCTATTCGTTGTTTCGGACAGTTAATTTATTTCTCCACAGCCATTTGGCATCTAAGGAATTATAACACTCATGCTAAGATTTGTATTAATCATTGCTCGAGTGTAACATCATCACTTCAAGGATCAACGAAAATGAAAATGAAGGGAAATAGTGAATGCGAGCGGTGCAAACCTACGACAACCTCACAATGTCACTGCGACAACTCGTCACTAGATGCGCTCCTCCTCTCCCATCCAATGATAACGGTGCCGACTCTATTAGCACTTACCTCTACGTCTCAACCAACAAATACTTAACAAAACACAACTTATTCGAATGCACAATGATCTGCATATAACATCACAGATCACTTGATGCTGTAATGGATCGCATCTCTTACAATGTGATAATATCAGTGTTAGTTAGTAATAGCTTGCAAATATATATGAAATTAGTTGCATTAAGTAACACAGACTGTAAACAGACATAAGCGAAGATAAAAAAAAAAAAGGAAGAATAGGAAAGAGAGCGGTGAATAGAAAATGACGAAATCGGCGCTCTGTAACCTCAGTGCCATTAAATACGCTTTAGAACCACGATTAAAACTTAAACGTTGAATCACAAAAAAATGGAAAAGAAGTCGTTTGCACATTCTTTCTTCGTTTCCCAATTTCACATCTTTAAACGGCCGATGCAAAAATTTCAGATGGAACTACAGCTCATCCACCTCTACCAATAAAATTGCCTCCCCCCTCCCCCCCCCCCCCCCCCCCCCCCCCCNNNNCCCCCCCCCCCCCCCCCCCCCCCCCCCCCCACAAATACTTCCACGAAATTCTTCAACGATGTCACACTTCTAACTGAAACTTCTTTATAATGCGCAACAATTATCCCGAATCATATACGCTCTCTAGCTAGATAGACTGACGTTCTATAGATATAGAGATATAAGAAAAATGGGAAATAAAGAAACTCAGAAAGCCGAAAAAACGAACCATTTTTGTTGCATTCTTAGTCGCTGAATACGACACAACGATAGCAGCACACGCGACGACAGCATACCCCTATAACAATGGCAATCATTGAATACCATCTGATGTGTGGCAAAGGCAATTTCATCGAGAATTAAATCAAATTGCAGTTCAACGAACAAACGAAAATACGTACATATCGACTGGTCTATTTTTAAACGATCGATTAATTGCATAAGATAGTTGTTGTTTTGAGAGAAACGTCTCAATTATATCGCCCACCATTCCCTCGGTTTCCNCCCCCCCCCACCCTCCTCACACCTTCATTAAGAGCAAAGAAAAGCGTTAATAGTCTCTTCATGAATACGCACTTCGAGCTACAACTAATCATCCACGTTCTAGATTCCCAAATATTTTGTGCGATGATAGGAATTGGGACCTTCAGAGAAAACGCCGTTCACCTACACGCCGCAAACGTAACATTTCTCTGTTATATCCGATTTTGAGCAATTGTCAACTTCGCAACGTCGTTTATATCCATTTATATTGGCTTCATACTTCTTACCAAGCAAAAGAAGTCAATATTGAGACAGAGCTTATTAGCCATTTGCCAAAACGACTTAATTTGTGATCCACTGCAGCTATTCGAATGAAATACGCAACATACATACTCACGCCCCTTCCCAACCTCTCTTTAAAAAATCCCCTCAGCCCTTCTCTATTGTAAAACTTCATAAAATACTTACAATGAAGTCTTAGTTACAGCTTATGCAAAAGAGCAAATTCGCAACACTATGCAAAATTCCACCTTTGAATTTATAAAGTTGGAAAGTTTTAAAATTTGTGTCGTATAAAGACCACGGAGAATTGTTCCTTGTTGTGAGGAAAAGCACTTTCCATAATCGAACAATACCACTATTGTTTGAACGATTTAGCAACAATTCCATGACACCACAAGTGTTGTGATCGCTTAGAGCGTTAGTCAAGATGCACATTTTCTTCACTCTCCTTCTCAAAACATCCCCTTCCCCCTCCGCCTCCCCCTCCCTTAGTTGTCACTCCCCGCACTACTAAGTCGCAAAAACAAAAGAGCACATATTGCGCTTTCGAATGTAGAGGAGTTCATTGCTGAATTAAGTTGAGAACATGCCATTTTTATGTAATATTCATCATTTGCATACAGAATAAGCACCACATTCCATTCCCTTACAAACAAAAAAGTACATACGCAGTACAAATTTCTATCCCCTAAAAGTCTAGCCCTATTTCATCAAAGAAGACACTTCTAGAAGCAGACATTATCGCACAAACTCAGATGAAGTGCAATGATAAGCATATTGTCGTCGTGTATGCATAGAAAAAAAGAGACAGACGCAGGGCAGACACTTCGAACGGCAACCTGACAGCCGCTCCCAACGTCAACTCAACCGGTTCCACAGTCCGTTCGGTCACGAAATTATGCGGCCACTTCACTATTCTTTGAAGGTGATAACAGCACAATTCTAGCGTGTCTAGAGAAGTGATTTCTACGGAAACACCATCGCCCCCACTAGAAAGGGATCCATACCAGCTCAAGCGGGTTTTTATTTATTCCAACGAGTCTCTTTTATAATGGGATGGAGCATGGCGCATCGGTATACTATAAAGGTTGACTAATTTCGTTCCCTCGACACCTCAGACATTTGCTGGAAAGGGGTCCATACCAGCTCAGCTAGCAAAATTTATCGTCATAACCCTTCGCTTGCACAATGCTTATTTCCCTGCATCAGATTCTCGTGACCCACGAAACCCTCGACCTTGATGTCTTTCGATATTATCCAAAATAAGGTTCAGTTTCTGCTGCCCATTGCTTCATAACGCGCATTTTTGAAACACAGTCATAATGAGTGAGACGAAATGCGAAGAACTATCAATTCTAGACAGACATGACAGGTATAAGCGGATTGTTCCACTTGGAAGTCATCACTTATGTTAGCGTCACACTCTATGCCAATCAGGTTCTGCAAACCCCCATCCGATCGCCATTCAATGCACTCGAATAAAGCTCATACCACAAACTTTCAATGGCCTCTCGCAAGGAACCCGATGTGGTACACCCTTTGAAGCATCACCACCTATAAAATTTCTTGTTCCGCAAAATTCGCGAGGTATTCGAATTCTTGCGCGACTCGCAATTTGCACTGGTTTGTTGTGAGTCGCGCAAAGTGTTGTGCAAACATTGCAAATCATCTCATATAAATATTGCAGCGTTACTGAAACGACGTGTTGAGCATTTCAACGTTAATTAGTAACTTATTTATGCGAACTTTTGAGTGATAAACAGCACAACGGAAGTTGAGAAATATTGGGGAATTGTGCAGCTGAAGAGTTATTTACAATGACGAAAATGCGAAAACAAATCAAGCGCGAACACCGAAGCACTAAAACAACGCGCTCGAGAAAAAAACATTACAAATCAATGCGCCGACACCGACAGACATACGACCGACAAGTCTGTCACAACGATATCTCGATCCGACCAAGTTATGATGCACAAAAAATAAGTTCACAGAGAAAGAGATGACCCTTGAACTACCGAAACTCCTGAAACCATTAGATGCTCACACCCAGGATAGGCCATAGGGAAAGAGGGGACAACTGCCACTTGCGACCAGATTTAACCAGACATCAATCCACCAAGCACCACAGAGTTCATAAAAGAGTCACTAACACAACGAACTCTCCTGGACAGCGACCGACAGATACTTATTCTCATTTGCCAGAAGGTTCGCCCAGCAATGTTTGGCATGTGGTCGTTGACTCTCAGGAATAGGCTCAATAGTCCCGATCTGTTTTTGCCTCTCATATGATCCCTACCGCCAAGAACTGCAGCATCTCAGCGATAAGCATCCAGTCAGCTTTATGTCTATTCAAGAATCGTCTCTATTCCACTACATCAATCACCAAACGAAGTTGCAATGAAACGAAAATAAACTCCTCTTCGAAATTTATATACGTCTCGTCCATTCCATCCCAACCATGATACATGACCGACACAACGGATATCCTCAGAGTGGGCATAGTGCGAATCAAACTGCCGAAGATATGAGCAATGAGGTAGGGCACATTTCAGCAGCCTAATTCCACTTCCTCGATGAATCAGTTATTGGAGGAATCGTCGAAAATTTCAGATCTCTTTGCTTCAGTCATAAAAATGAAAAACAACAAAATAACGCAAATACAACAAAATAGAAGATATCTCTAGTACAACAATAAGAATACAATCTTTACAATAAAACTTGACTGTATGCCATAGATCGAGAACAATGGCTCCCGTAGACTGAGCAATGAATGCAGTCATTCAACTAAATCGGATGATGATCTTCTCCTCCCCGTGGGGTAAACAGATCCCTCCCCTCAACTCCTCTTCTCAAATCAAGTCTCTTGAACATTCCATCGACTACTCTTTCTTCTATTTTACGTGATACATATCTGGACTCTTCTGTTTCCTTGCTAGGGTATACGATATCTGAGCCTCTCTCAATCGAAAAACCACACTGATGCATACGATGACCATTTTTCCTATGCACCTATCTTTTCAAATGAGAATACTTATGGCTGAAACAAAATTTTAAAAACGTTTAATAGTTAGTAATTCAAGCAGCACTAGTTCTGACCAAATCCAATCAATAACCTATATATCTTTGGTCACCACTAATTCCATATTTGTACGCCAATTGAATTTCGCATCGGTGTCAATTGTGATAATAAACCTCTGCTAGCATTGGGCAGTTCTCATGGCGTTGTACTAGCTAACCAACAGTGAATACGTCAACAGATTGCTATAGTCAATTGATCCCTCACATTTTATGGATTCGTTTCAGAGAAAGGATAGAGTGGTTATATTGAATTGATTCGGCATAATCACATTACTTCATCCACGTCGATATGAATAATCGAAATGATCCGATTTCAATACCGGATCAGCGAGTGCAAAAACTTCATAACGATTCTATTGGCACATAGGATAAACAACGACTTCAAAGATCGCATTCGAGATTAAACACCAGCCGAAACAATGAGTGGATCACCATGAAAGGGTTGGGGAAATCTGCTGAGATTGGTTCTACTTCTTGGCTACAGCTGCACTATATACTCCCCTTAAAGACGTTCCATATCCCAAAAAAGCGTTGAACTAGTCGGAAAACCCTCACAGAACTATGTATCACTGACTTCTTCAACTGCTGCCTGTATAAAACCTCAACAACCTTCTAGCCAAGCAAAGCCATCTATGGAAATACGGCCAATATCACAACAGGTCGTTCAGCTCTTACCTTTAGCAGCTTGATTAAGCTCCCATGAATGAACTCTGCGCATATCTATTAAACTACTTATCAAAGAGGAAGTGGAAGCGTAAAACTGAAGGTTTCTTCTCTCCCCAACACCACAACAAAATGTCGGTGAGCAATCTCTAACAGACTTCAGCTAAGGGAGGAAACAACGGCATCAACAATCGAACGATAGTGTTGCGATCATAAAAACAATTCTCAACAAATTCGGAACGCTCCCACTCTGCCAACCGCTCCGAGCATTTTCAGAAACGCATCAACATAAAAATTTTCGTTGTGTGTCGACCCTCTTCTTTATCCATTCATCGCGTTCAGACATTCCAGAAACAAAATCTTTCTGCCCAAATATATTCATATGAATAAAGCATTTCGGATTTCGCTCTCACTGTGAATTTAAAGCTTTGGCTCAAATGTCAATACTTTTTTAGGAACGAAGAAATTTCAAGGGCGATCTGAAACACCACCTGGAGACGTTATAGCAAATGGGTTTTCGTCATCCGATTGTTTAGAGGAGACGAGATCACAAGCAATGTGACAATTGTAGGCCAATCACCGGTTACCACTCATACAGCTGGTGCACTCCCTCATTGACGTTAAGGGAGAAGATATACGGCTCTTGTTCTTGCACCGGATCCAGACTCATCAACGCACCGCTTGCTTCCGAAATATCCGCGTTTGAGCTAATACCTGAAAATGAGTTCGTTCGTTGCCAAAACAGCTGCAAACCAAGAAGCAGTAGAAGGTTGAATGAGCACTTCTATGCGTCTCCGTTCACATTTAACCAGCGATTGCTTCTTGCTTTTATAACATTTTTATGAAGGCTCGAACCGTTCACTACATTCTCAGCATGCAGAAAATGCCTCAGATTTTCGCATTATGTTTCTTGAGAAGAAAACGATCATTTCTGAATTTTGTCGTAGGTTTACCGAAATGCCCTAGTTCCCCATAAAATGCAAAAAGCCACGATTGCATCCTCGACTAGGTGGACTGATCGCATTACGTCGAGAGAACAATCATCCGCAGTTGACAACACACGGAGCTAAATCCGACTAACGGACAGTGAGGCCTGGCTCGCTATCGTTCACTGCTTCTGAGTTGAAACTGTAGAATAGTAAATGGTTTCCTAAACACGCTCCACAAATGCGCAAACGACAACCACAAAGGATCTAACCAGATTGTGGTGGTGCTCCATCAGTGACCATTTTCAACGGCGACATAAATACCGAGGTGCTCGACCAAATTGGCATAGTCGTCGTTTGTGGCACACAAATCTTCGATGGTGTCTCCAACGTATCCATCACCGATTCAGCGGTGCTCGCTCCTGAATCTATTATTGAAGTGTATTCGCTGTAACGATGCATGGGTAAATAAAAACTCATCTTATTCCACAGAAACGTTCCAATAAAATTTCTTACATCAACCACACTTCTGAGAAGCTCTAAATATCGAAGTGTACGGTCCATTTTAGTAGAAACGAGTACCTCTCATCGTTGGCACGGTGAAATTGAATATGTATGTATAGCTCATCATGGCACTCCTAGCCGCCTCCGTTCATTTACAACGAGAAACATCGTTTCATTTCCGATTGAAGGATTCATTCTATCTCATCAACATGCCTACACTAAAAACACAAACAAAGCGATCGGAGGATGCACATTGAACGGGTGACAATTTTTAGGAGATGGGCAAGGACCGCAAAACATACCCCCTCAACCCCAGAAAAGCCCAACCTCGGAAAAAAAACAAGATAACAAGACTACAATAAATTAACTTTTCAGTCGTATTTTATTGCTCAAGTTGACGCGATATGACTCACCGTTAGGCAGCTGCAGGTGTCGATCGCCGCATTGCGGTGGTTCCTGCCATGTTACCTGCGAACTCGGTCCTGCTCGATCCATTGTCTGAAGGAGCGGCATTACAAATATGCACTTTTTTCTACATTCAATGTTTGTTGCAACTCAACCCATCATACGCACAATTCGCGCACCTAGGGGATATACGTGGGGACAGGATCATTGCATATATGCCGCTCGCGTAAGACATAAATGATCGGTGACGAAACAAGCATGAATTGACTGAAAACACAACTTTGCTGGAGGAATAGTATAGAGTTATTAGACATCACAAGCATGTCAGAAGGCAACAACGAATGAAACGAACCATTTGATCGTCGGAAAGATTAGATGCCCTTATCGCATCTGAATCCGGACAAAGAAATGCTTGTAGCTGTTCCCTGTTCTCGTTGCGAACCAAGATCTCGAATTTCTGAAACACATGAACCGTTCTGATGTCCAAAAACAAGCAAATTTAGTAGCACCTTTCGGGCAGGTCCTTCACGTTTCTGTATTGACCCGTCGGGTCAGGGTGTAACCAAGCTGGTCGCATTTTCCAGTGTTTCTTGGGTACATTGTCACCTCTCTGCAAAGTTCGCATTTCCTGCTTTCACGTTCGAATCGCCCTAACATACGAGGATCCCATCATGAACTCAGAATCAATCTGCTCTGTGGTTTCAACCTGCCGCAGTGATTCTTCCTTCTCGAAGACGCGAAAATATTGTCACTCATAAAAGTGATGATGTCAATAAAAGTGGTGTCAAATTAATCAACAATATCAACGCTGCATAGACGATTGCTTTCCTTATTTCGGACCAGTCGGTCTTTACAATCTGCCAAAACATCGTTATATAACGTCCAAGCCGTCGGCACTCCCTACGTGTCCATGGATGCCACAGCAAAATGGACGAAGAGAAGGCGATCGCCATCTCTTAGTAACTTCCGTTTGCACACATAGTGAGCACTTCTACAAGAACAATGGCACAAAAACAGTGCGGATCGCTGTACCTCCGCATGTTTTTCCTAGTGGCAGGCCTCGTGTTAACGGTTCGCAATTTGTTGATTATAGAGCACAGGTGCCAACAATACATGCCAAGGGGTAGGGTCGTCGTGTATAACGAAAATGCTTATGTATTGCTACTCTCGCGAATGCTCGTAAGGCCAGGAAATTTCAGTTAATCTGATAGCAAAAGGTCAAAGCTCTTGTAAATCAACACCTCAAGTGCTACAGCTAAGGTTAAAAACTGCACGACATGGCAGGTCAAAGAAGCAAATCGTTAGTTCCTGCACAGAAGGTGATAGAATGAGTCATGCTGAATCACAATTTCTACGAAAAGCAAGGTCATGTCAACACTTTCTGATTACCTTTAAATGCGTTTTGGGTTGGTCAGACAACTTCAAGTGAATCAGTGTTTGTCTGCACCCAACCGCATCACGTCTCAAGTATAGGGAGCCTTCTTGTGTTGCGCACATCTAGTTTAATAAATAGACTATTGTATATATGAACAGAAATTGGGGAAAGAGAACGACTTACGCCAGTTTCGACGGGATCTGTGACTTCAACTGAAGAGTAGGACTCGGTGGGTGCTTTTATTGCGATCAACGTTTGATCGTGCATACCCGGCAATGATCGAAGATCCGTATACAGAACATAACTGAAATACCACTATTTTCGATTGAAGCAACTATAATGGATGCCCCTTATTGTAGGAACATCGTACACATATAAACTATGACAACTGTTATTGCCCGCTAACAATGCAAAACCTGTAACTAGTTAGAGACATAAACCGTTCCCTATTCGACAGCAACAGCCAACTGGGCATCGAGTATCTTTAATATTTCCATTTGCTGACAAATAACATAAAAGGACTACAAGAAAGACATTGGCAGGGTGAGTAATAACGAGTCTGTTCCCTTGATTTGTATAACTATGGACAATGCTGACATTCTCAGATTTCCCAACGTTCGTTCTCGAAAGCCAATTGCTATTGGCAGATGTGACACAGAGAAAACGCATCGGATGCGAACGTTTTATCACCAAACCGATCCCCCAACTATTGCTATCGCGTGCATAGTTCGTGGAATTGATCAGATCCGGTTTGGCAGCCAATAATTACTTTGTAAAATCAAAGTGAGCAAGTTGTCATTGAGAAAAACAAATATCTAAACAAAGGGTATTTATGTACAATCATTCTACAAAATCGAACTAGTTGGGAATGCACCTATCACTGACATCCTATTGCCTTTTCTGTTCAAGACAGAGATCAGTGGACTATTCCAAATGCCTACATTCTTTAGTTAAGAGATGCGAGTGGATGGGATCCATCCCACAGTATATGATATCTGTAACTACGGTATGAATGGGAGTGATTTCCAGATCGAGGGGCAGGAGGTGTCAATGATGCAATGCCGGATATGGAGATCAACGATGAGATTAAAAAATTCGCAGAAAGTGAAAAGTGATAAAGCCTGATATCTTCACTTAGGAAGTTCTGATGCTGTGAGGAGCATCTTCCCTCAGTACGCTAGCTAAAACTGTGGACCTGTATGGTTTGTCGGTGGGATCTTCCTTTGCCAGTTTAAGAGCATTTGCCACATCAGATATGAGGAAGTCAAGCTCGGCTTCGTGCTTTTCTAATTCACGATTCTCGTCCCGTAGCCTTTGCGCATCGAGACCACGAGATCCGAGTTCTTCACCAGTCCTAGAAATTGAATGTTATCGTCAGTAGAAGTGAAACTCAAACAAAAAAAAGAAGAAGCATTCGCAACGAAATATTTGATGTTCATTGTTGGTGAGGAAAAGCGGATGAAAAATTTTGAATTATTGAGAAGCCGAATTATGTTTGTTGAATGAAAACAATTCAATAATTAAAATAAAACCAGCTCTTTTTTGCTTTTTAGTTATTACTGAAAGGTCATGATCGCATGCAGTCGCACGCAGAAAATAATTAGCGCATCCTGATCGAACTATCAGAACGCAGACAATAGCCATATAATGAAAAGGAGCGATTTTATGGTCAACGACTTTGAAGGCATCCGACAGAATCACCCAACGAGAAATCCTCAATAAAAGAATGAGTGAATTGCCTCCACCAATCGCTATCTAAGAATATGGAGATGAACGCAATGCTGATTATTGGAATGGAAATAAAGATAGAGATAAAATCAAAACACTGCAAAGTATTCCTGAAGGATGTTTGTGTCCACTCAACAATAGCCCTCAAGTCGAATACCCAATAAACGAAGAGTGCGCCTCAAGATTGCAAACCACGATAACACCAACCAGTGAGCGGCAAACTAAGTCACAAGCAACTCTAGATCCCCAGGACTCATCTAGTGATGGCGTGAGACAGGGACTGCCTGGATGTTCATTCAAAAAAGGACCAACTTCAAAGAATCACTTGATACTGTTCAGATTCAAAATATTTGATCGAATTAGATATTGACCGGTGGCATATCAAAAATGTAAATAATTATGACGTGATATTATTTTTGAATGGGTGGTGGTAAGCCAGAGGCCCATGTCGACGGCACGACGTTTTTACGACAGCAGTAGCTGCGATTGCAACTCACGCACCACTTCACTCTCCCTCTGCCCTCGATCATCAAAGCAGTGTCATGCCAAAAGTACTGCAGTCGCCCTTCTTGCCAGCGACTTTAGTTATGAATTACTTCTGCAATCCGAAACTAATTTACACGATATTCAACATTCTTTATAAAAGTTCTCATCTTCAAGAGTTTGGCACGATTAACGACTGGCGTTGAACGATCGCTCATGCGATGCCACACATGTAAGCAGTTCCCTCCTTCCTCTCCACACCCGAACGCTTTTCCCCACTCCTTCGTCGGCTAAGTTACGAAAAGAATAAAATGTGCTTCACAAAGAAGGAAATGATGAAATGCAGCTCACTTCCATCTGATACTGTTTTTGCCCATCTTCTCAATCATATCGATGCCTTCGAGTACGTTTGTTATATCATAGAGACGGCGCTTCTGAACTCCAAGCTTCTCTGCTGCTTCGTTCAGATTTAGCAACTAAATTTCAACTTTAAAACGATTATATTGTATGGAAAAGAGCTTGCAATTCACATGATTCAATATTTACTCATAAAGTTGAAAAAATATTTTCCTGATTTTGAATGAAATTGTAAACAAACAACTAAAGACAGAATATCTAAATTCTTTGAGCACTTATTGTTCATAAGCTGCAAATATCGCACAACCAAAAAAGAAACAAAAACAGATGGACTGATTCGACAGACCATTGCTCATTATTTGGGAATTGTTGTAAGAGTCATGCAAATGAGCGACGGAAAGAAATTACCCCGCTTTCGTTGGCTGATGGCTGCAACTGCATGAATTTCTTTGTGAGCACCAACAATGAGTTATCGACGCGGCATACCGGACCATTGCTAGCGACACTTGGCGATCCACTGCCTACAATATCACCTGTCATTAGGAAGCCATTTCCGAATGTGCCCCTTGAGTGCTATTAAATCCAAAGTACCAATACCTCCTTTATACGCTTTCAAATGGACTGAAGTCATGATTGTGGCTTGACTTCAACGAATGCTATATATATATATATGTTCGTAATCAGCAGGACGGTAAGGAACTTTGTGAATGTGGTACAACAACATTAACGTTTCTCTGGACCACTTTACTTTAAGACCTCCAGATGCTCTTTACAGCCGTTTTTCTACGAATGATTTAATTGGCTCGTTCAATGACTAGAACCTTCTCACTTCCATTAATATGTCAAGCCGAATTCCCAAGAGTGCAAATATTCCCCAAAACATTTTCTCAACCTCATTCTCAAAATTTCCTCATCAACTTGCAAAAAACCTTTAAATAAATTAAAATCGAGTCTTTTACAAACATTTCACAAATACGAAACACCTCAAAATTGAACAAATCGCTAACACTTCGTTGAAGTGATCCTCCGACGAGCTTTCTTTATTGGTGAAGTGTTCAACTGTTTCATGAATAAGTGCTCGATAAAGTCGTCACTCCTACTTTCACCTGTTTCAAAAAAACTCCGACAAAAACTCTCGCTGAGATCTTCCATCATAACACCTTCGAAACAAAACACATCTGTCGGATTTGCCCTCTCTGATTGCGCCACTAAAGGGCTCCGCTCGATTGTCATATCGGAACACTTCAATCACCACCGACTCCGATCTCCTCTCTAATATGGACTCCGTTCTCCGTTGAGTCGAACGCAGCAAAGTTTCTTCAGTCGCGCAAAAGAGCGAGGTCTCCTAGTTTCAATAAGAGCTATAGAATATTTCAGCAATGAAATCGTTCACGTCAATCACATTTGCAGCGAATTTCAGAAAACTGTGTAATAACAAATATGCAAATCAGCGTTGCACAATGAGGGCAATCGTCTCGAGAAAATAGAACGACTGCTAGCGATGAGAGAAATTACGCAATGACAAGACAAGACACGAGCCGTGTGCTTGGGTTTACCGCATTTGGCAAGAGACGACGGTACGGGTCATCAAGGTGTGCACTGCTAAACAGAGCACTGGCCCCATTTGGTGCGGGTTGACGATCAGACAACACGTAGACGGGCAAGCATAACGCGACCAACATGTGGACATAGGGCAGCATTGATGACCTCAGCTATGCTCAACCATTCATCGCTCTCTACTGCCGCGTCGTCCGCTATCCCCCAAGGGAGACGCCGCACATGCGTGCACCAATAATATCTTCGAATGAAGGCATAATGCCACTATCCGATGGGACAACTCCACAAATGCACAAGGGCGATAGCGACAAGTCAATGAAGTGCAAAAATGCAGCTGTGCACAACATGATGATTCGGAAGTGGTATTATGCAGCGATCTGTACCATTATCCAGAGTCTGTACCTATCATCAGGAATGAACCTGTCAGGTGTATCATGTTAAACAACGACTAATAAGGTGCAAACCAGGCATAACAGGGAATGATTAAGCCAGCTCATGCAATTACAAACTAACTGTGATCAACAAATACCTCTAAGGATTCAGAAACTGTTGACAAATAGAGATAAACGGATGAAGCGAAATGAAAAGAATTCAACACGGAAAACTTTAAAACGAAAGCGACACAAGCTATTCGCCCATAATCTAAAACTTTGTCATCGTCTACCTGAGCTCATCACCGACTTCCAAATGCCGCGAGCTGTCCTTAACGCTCTAAACAAAAGGTGTGAATTGTGGTAGTAGCATAATATGGCAAGCGATTCTCAGGTGAATCTTCGCTGTAAGTCCTTCCTTCTGCTTGAAGGCAAGTACCTTTTGATTATATAAGGCATCTGCAAGTTTCAGGCTTAATTTTGACCACGTTTTTCGCAGTCGTTGCGAATTCTTTCAAAGTGCACTTCGACAAAGGCGTACGCTGTGGACTGTTGTCCGACCTTCAAGTATTGTACGCAATTTTCATCATCACACCTCGTTGTCAATGCAAACCTTACTCATAGAAATCAGAAATATGGTGCAGTGCACAAGAGATTACCCGTGCTCTAAACATCCGCTTATTCTTCTAAACAAGAAATATTTGGCCTTAGAACCTTAAACTAGTGTCGGATAAAATCTTGAAGCGTTTTTTGGATACACGCCCAACAACCTATTCTGGAACACGAACGGTGGTTGAACAAGTGTCAGGTAATAAGAGAAACTTGTTGCTTACAGAGTGTCCTTTATAATTTCAGAATCACCTCAGAAGTTTGCTGAAGGTGACCACCTTGCAGCTCACGAGAACCATCCATATTCCTTTCACTTCAAACAACTAGCACATTAATCTCATTGACCCTCGCCTACGACTCCATTACGATTTCGCCGTTACAGCATTCTACGTATTTTCCACTTCCGTAGATATTCCATATTCGATGTATACAAATAATTTGCATGCCACTATTGCTAATCACATCTTGTTTCCTTACACTTTCCCTATTCCACGTGTATATGACCTATTTCATTACATACTCATTACACACAGTGGAACGATACACTATGCCTAATTCTTCTTCGAAGTACATACTACTACTGAGACAGGAATTCATCGGAGAACAGAAGGCAGAGGTATTGGCTGATCGCTAGCAAGCGCACCTCAAACTCTATTCGACATTATCTGGTCGCAAGTCACAAAAATGGCTCAGCAATATCCTACATCAAAACTTTTCATAAGCGACGATGGCGGAAGCCGAGAAAAGGAATCTGACGAATGAAATATGCCCCTTACCGCCACATAAAGCTTTCAGAATCCCGTTACACGGAGAATTTGACAACACAGACCAAGGCGCTAGTTCAATGGCGTATAATACTATGAAATCCCAATCAAAATTCCTCCTGAGCTCCGATTCACATCGGCGTCGATGGAATGGCACGAAAGTCCCTTGAGGGATAAGTTGGCACATTACTGTCACAATGGCTTTGAAGCTTCGCAAGATTGGCAGATGGCAGTGTGAAATCAGATCACGTTTCCACTTTACACACATAAAGAAGACCTCAAATGCTCAGTTAAACGAAAAAGACTCGAGCCCCACCCAAACTAGTGGGCCTCTATCGCCCATTGAAATTCTGCTCACCTTAACGCCACCAGCAGACATTTTCATATTTTTCAATATCTACTAAAAGCTGCATTGTGGAATGGACCGTGAAACCACTGGCACTGTCCTCGAGCCATAGCCTACAAATACTGCTAATTTCTCGGCCTGGTCTGCTCATGCCTAAACCGCTCGGAAGCCATTAAGAGTCCACTGTCGAAATTCTTGAGTGCGGATGTCTCTTAATAATATCACGCACATTTCACATGCCATAACTTTACAAACTAATCAACTACATAATCAATTCGATTCATCAACCAAATTCTCAAACCGAACCCATTTCGATCAGTTAGTTTCCGAGGTCAGCACCATTATGTACATTACATGCCAACTATCGCGAGAACATGCAACCGCAGGCATCTTGGCATGACTTTGCACATATGGCAGCCAATCGGTTTGACGGAATGATGGTGGTCATCAACGCGGCGCCATTTTCTAACTGCTCTAACAACCAAAGTAATTCTTCACACCTGTGAAATCATTTGATGATTTCACAAGAGGTGGCATTAATGTTGATTTGACCGTTGTCATTTTCCGCGGCAGAACTTCGCGCATTTGTTTGTCGTCACCATTAAAAGTGGAATATACGGGAATATGAGACCGTAGAATAGGCGGCATAATGGCTTCGATTCCTACCCGTGCGGGCATCTGCAGATATCCATTTCAAAAACAGAGCAATCCACCCTTCGCTTTTCACTCACTTCTTCATTGTTGCCCAGCTCTTTCTTTTCTTTTAAATCTGTGGTGATGCTAGCGTGACTTTCATGTAGTCCTAGGATACCACTNTTGTTGCCCAGCTCTTTCTTTTCTTTCTTTTCTTTTCTTTTTCATGTAGTCCTAGGATACCACCTATCGTAAAGAGGATCGACCTTCTGAGTTGTGCCACACAGTAGAGAACATTTTCCCTTGCATTCTCTCACACTCTTACATACGCCATCGAGATGGCTATTATATGCTTGTTACGTAAAGCAGTTGCTGATCGACTTCTTCATATGGGGACAAAGTCAAACCCTCTCCCGAACCATTCTGAAGGTGCTTCATCACTGCACCTTGAACTGACGTGAGAAGCGAGGCAGAGAGTGGTTGCGGACTCGTTTTGGCCATGCCCCGCCAGTGGTGCCAAATGCGCCTATTGGCTGCTAGAGGGATCAAGGTACTTCCTTTTTCTTTTTAATTTCCTGCATGAGATTCAGAGTACCTAAGAGGTGAGGGGACTGTCCCGAGCATATATAAGGCGCACAGAATTCGCACATACTGCATGCAGTCTTCGAAAGCGTTCAATGAGCAGCCTCCAGCTGCATAAATTATAGCAACCCGCACCTGCATGCAGTAAAAATATTCAAGCAAACTATCTAGCCGAAAACATGGGAAATATTTCTGAATTTTTATCTCATACGAAAAATAACAAAAAAGTTTGCGAAGGGAACCAATAATGGTGAATATATTTCAGAAGTGTCCACAACAGATCAGCTGGATGCCTAAACCTTCAGAAGGAACTACTTATAACAACGCGAACAATATGCTAATCTTGCGCGCCGGACATCGACTTTAAGGAGGCACATTATGCCTTCTTCGATGAACGCCTCTGCGCTTTTATGTATTCCTCCACAGTGCCCTCAACTTGCAAAACTACGAAAGCTATGACAACAAAAAGAAACAATTATAATTTCTGCTAAACGGTTCCTCAGCTCGATTTCTTCCCATTTGGCCATTGTCTCAAAAGTAGCCTACATCTGGCCAACAAATTTGTCTAGTAGACTAGGACAGTGCACTTTTCATGATTGTTACTGGCCACAGGCCAGCAGTCCTCTTTCTGCCCTAATAAACCAGTTGGTCCGACTCAGCAGAAGCGGCGAACAAGTAAAGAAGCACTTTAAGAAAGCTGTAAAAGTATCTCGGTTTTTTCAACTCAGGCTAAAACCATGCGTTCTAGTTAAAAGTGTGAATAAACGCTTGCTTATTAGCATCATTACGAAGACAATCCATTGTGTAAACCTTCAATCGAAGAGTGGTTTGCACCTGCACCCAAGTGACTAGACAACGGACTTCGCAATTTCGCACGGGATGCAGTTAAAGAATTTTGGTGTATTCTTCACTGAACCTATCATTAAAAAAAAATTTCTATGCCTCACCAATTCACGGATAAATTTTGGCCACTTCCCTCAACTTCAGTTTTATAATGCCAAATAACCGAGGAATGGACGGTACATACCAATTTCCACTTCCATAGGCTATTCGATCCGTCAGCTAAAAGGGATAAACAAGTGTAAATATACGAAAACGCGGAAACTGCTCTTCTGAGAAAAATTTTCAGAAATGAAACAAGGATATGATAGAAAAGACTTGAATAGGATGAGCAGAAAACAGGAAATCTGAATATAACAAACAATACGGTCTAAAGTGATGAGAAGCGCATCTGCTAGCAAGGGAAAGCTTAACGCCGAACGTTACTGCAGATAGTCAATGACTGCATATGAGTTACCGATAAAAGCACTATGCCCTTTTCTGATTTGAAAACGTTCCATGCAGAATATTTTCCCGCTCGGTTCATTTGTTTTTACAGTTGCCACTCAAATGATTATCAATGATAAAGAAGAACGAACAAACACAAAAGGACAACGGTACAAATGCCATTCCATAACGACCAGAAAATCAACTGAAGTTGTTTTTGAAATGACGGCTGCAGTGGAAGAAACAATTAGACACCGAAGGAGACGGGGAATGCATTGCATAAATGCTGAATCGTGCCATGTTTTATTGGCAGCAATCACAATCTAATGAGCTCATTTCCAAATGCTCGAAAATGTGTCTCGTCTTTGGGTATCATCTCCCCTTAGCTCGTGCATCAACATCAAATGCAAATGACATTTGCATTATTAAACGAGAAGGATTTCCTGCTTACATAACTCATCGCACGGGAATGATTCTTTTAACTGACGAAAACTTGCGAAGTCATTCAACTGTTCTCTATCTACGAAAGTTGAAATAAATATTGCGAGAGCACTTGAACAATGAAATGTCGACGTTTCATTCAACCGATGGCAAAACCATAAAAAATTTCACCTGCAAAAAATGGAAAAAATGTCCGAAAATGGAGATATTTAGTTTTTGTTGTGAAAATTTAGGTACATAATAAATCAAAATGGATTCTCACAAATTTGGTTGGCTCAAAAATCTTCGAGATAATCGATTCTCACTTGGGATTTGCTTAGCTATAAAAATCATTTAAGCACTAGCAACAATAAGGGCAGAATAGTGATACCGCCCAATGGAAAGACATAATCGTTAAACTAAGCCGAAAAAAAGAAAAAGGAAAAAAAACAGGCGGGAGAGCGTCGTTAAGCAGCTGAGACGATACGCGCTCTTGTAATCTTTGCTCAAGAAAGCAATAAATATTATCGAGAATTGGAAAAAATGATTAAAATACACAATAAATTATCGGCATAATTCGGTGAAACGATTGTCCAAAAATGAATCTTCTATACAAATTTGTTTTCGCAACGATGTCACTTTTACTGTTTCACACAACCGATCGTCATCTCTATGCCATTTAACGGCTAACATCTTTACACTTTGAAATTAATCTGAAACACCCTTACAGGAGGGCAGTATTGTCACTTGTTGTGAGTTCATTACTAAATTACTCAAAGTGGTTTTGAGCTAAGCTAAAAGGTTAGCTTAAAATTCGAAGCAAATTGCAGTGCGGTCCCCACAAATATTCAGCCTCAATTTTTGAGATACTCCAGTTGAAACAACTGTATAGACGAAGAGATAGACACTTACTCTGCCACACGCACATGCATAAACGATTTCGGCATTCTATGCCTAGCAATGTTGAGTTCACAAAAAAAGCATTAAAAAAACAAAATCGAACTCATTCAAATAAAATGACTTAAACAGGAGCAATAGCCACCGAAATCTCAACGGTGTTTCCTCTTCTCACACGCACATTCCTCTCAAGCAAAAGGAACTGCCAATTGCCACACGATAACCATTTTTTCGACCACATTGCTGCCCTTCAAATGTGATTCAGTGCAAATAACGACAATCTCCACTGACAGAATGCGACAAGTCACGCAGCTAACAAATCATCAACGCATAAGCATTCCACTGCAGAAAGCAATACGAACTCCTCCTCTATGACCAGTGTTGAATAAAAAACATTGCTAACGTATAGACAATACCGCACATCCTATTGCAGAATAATGGTGATGGCATCTTATCACTGCCCTGCGATAACAGAACAACAATCATATGAATGCTTGCTATCGATGGTGTAACAACTGCATCTTCGATGTTTTGCAAATTAACACGTACCTTGAGCGCACTATACCCGCACCCTACCTATGCTTTTGCATTTTTCCTCCATCTATATGCCTAACAATTTCGACCAACGCATCATTAAAGCTATGCAAATAACGCAATTTGGTGAGCATTGTGCGCTATACGTTCGGCATCTTATACAAGCTTCAAATAGATATGCCAATTCACGAGGAAACTACTGACTACCAGAAATGCTCTTAAAAATTGAGTCTATTCTGTGATTAACGAGCGCTCTTCTTATATCAAGTCCCAAAAAACTCACAAATCTTCTTTGTGAAGTTCATATTACCACGCGAATCGGTAAAACTATGACTCATTAAACATCACACTCATCCCTATTGAGTCGACAAACTTGCCAGCTAGATGAACGCCATGCAAAACGAGGGTATCGTACCATATTCGCCGACACATTCCATCACCTACGAAAAAAAGACAACTAAGAAATTGAAAATGAAGCATATGCTCTCATAATGCCATATTCAACACTCCTTAATTGCATCCTCAAATTCTGCAATAAATTTGCGCTCATTGCTCAGCTTAATGCTATCACAACTCAGCTAACGAAATTCATTTTCGTTTTTGTGCATCGACGCGCTCGCACGCTCACGGTTTCGACACTAATTGACGAGCTGTTGATCGATGTGAGCAATCAGCGTTGTGATCGGAGGCAGCAAAAAAGCACTAACAAGCAACATCCCACAAAGGCGGCATTATTTCGAATAAGTTTCCGACAGTCCACAACATCCCAAAATATCCAAGAAAGGATTCCTCAAAAGAACAATTTACTGAAGCGTTGCTTTTCATTCTCTTGAAATTTCCACTAAATACAAACTTTCAGTTTCCCTTACGAATAAAAAAGTTTAAACTCAGAACTGAGGCCATCCGTCGTAAAATGTCGTCAAAAAAGTCCAAGAACAAACACAGAACATTGCATAAAGCTGGTAGCGTATGTATGAAACAAACGCGAACACCGATGGCTAATTTGCATTTGGGAAAGAATAACATGCTCATCGCTGCTCAAGGGTACCGGTTCACTTACTCACTCCCCTATGTAGAGGCACAACACAAACAAGTGTTATGGCCTAGCCGACGCACCCTGACACCGCGAGAATATAACAATCCTGGAATGAAGTGTAACAATTGCATGTTTCGGCCATGCTCTCCACCTAAGAAGTTCTCGTGCTCAACTTGAGTCATGATTAGAAAAGAAATGCAAAAAGTTGAGCACAATAATCGTCACAGTTCAGCGATTATAGATCTGCGGGATGCAGGAAATAAATCTAAGATTAATTATTTTGCTGGTGCCGCAAAGCTTCAACGAGATGCTCATTTTGCATGCGCTCACTCGCAATCATCTTAATTACTGCCCAATCGGCTGACGAAGATAAAACAACTGCTTCGGAACAAAAAACAAAACTCGCCCACAACCAATGAAGAAACACGCATTTTAGAGAACTCGCATTAACCTTCCATCGATAGCAGAACCCTTCGAAATCATATAAACGCATTAATGCTCATCTTGCTACCTCAACATTGCAATGCATTTTTGAAACCCCTCATATGCTCAGTTCAATCGTTTCACTCCTCTCATTTTAAACCTCACAATCCTGTACCAATACATTCCAACACACAGTATTTACCTCATCTCCAAGCGTTCGCAATAGGCACAGCACCTTAAGTGGCACCCAAAATGCCCCTATTCTATATATGAACAAGCGTACACAATCTTCCTCGCGTATAGCACTTCCTCCTTTACTGACGAACATATTTCATGGAAGATGAGTCAGAATAATCTAGGCATATGTCACAGCAGTCCAACATCTGTCCAATTCCGTTCCGAATGCAAATCTATGAAGCACTGCTTTCAATTTCTTTATGCAAAATGTTAGATCCTTCACACACTACATGGTCATCCTTCCAAACAGTTTTTCCTCATCAGGCAGTCTACACACAAGCTAACTGCCACATATAATCTCCTCCTTAGAAAAAGAGACACATTAGTGGCTAAACGACATATCGTCAAATGAATGACAACCCATCCCTTTATAATTTATGCAATATTCGTTGGAAAGTTCAAGAACTTTACCTTACTATTATTCATTGCTGCTACAATAATGACCATCGAGATGCTACAACTGACAGGTCATGCCACATCGCAATCGGTCAAGGCAAGAAGCTATCTTCATGCTTCGAAAGCAGTCACTACCCAAATCAAATTAGCAACTTCTGAGACATAACAATACTTTGGGCAATAAAAAGCACTTCGATGAGTCTAAACCTAAAATGACCGTCCACTGTAATGAGACAGCCAGAAAAACATTGCACCCTTCCAACTGAGACAGATCGACATAAAATATGAAGAAGATCTTGTAGATTCTTGCGGAAAGACAGTGAGATGAGGTAAGAGGATGAAAAGAATGACGTCATGCTATCGCGATACTGCATCCGACGAACTGAAAACCGTGCAGACGGATGCAGGTTCCTATGAAATTTATATACAGCGGACGGTGCATAATAAATCCAAAGACAAACCATGTGGGCTTTTCGTGCCATCGGTAATAAGTCGTCTCCGCACACCGGAGGAACACGGGTGAGGCTGAGAACCACTTTCTTGCACAACTGAAATATATAACTCAATGCTTTTCAGTTCAAACACAAATTTAATTCGGTTTGCCTTCAGAATACCAAATGCAGTGATGGAACATTGCTATCCTCAAAACACAAGTGACCAGCCTCTACGATGAATGCTTACTCCTGTCATCTCAAAGCTACTACCCTGTTTTACACAGCAGACATCACCGATCCCCTACTCAGAAAACACCGTATAAAACGTCTAACATCATTAGCATTTTTCTTTTACCAGTGCAGTGGTATAGCGGAGGCGGCGTGCGCAAAGGGTGTGGGTTAGTATTCGTCGCTTGCTTTATTGCATTCGATAGATTCACGTAGATACAAGTACACATACAAATCGTCCACAACTTTCCTCGGCAAGTAAGAAATATGTTCACCTTTTTCATTAGACGAATTTACAAACAGACACGGCCTCATCACCTGGCCAGAAACGATCTTCAGAAATATTTAGTTCGTTGTTGTTAGATAGGCACTTCAAAAAGGTAACGAGGGAGAATAAGCCCAACTGAGGGAGTTTGACAAAACGTTTGGAAACGAGGATATCATGCTTCCACTATCGTAACTCTTCAAATAAATCAATGAAAGGCTAGTGCAAAAAGAAGCCCACCTGAAGGTGTCTTCTGTACGTTTGCAGCAAGAGCGGCTGGCATCGAATATGGATCTGCGACCGGTGTTGATGAAGCTGATGAGCCCGCTGAACCAGGCGCTGACCCCACACCCTCCAAATTGAGCTTCCTTCTAGCCTAAAAATTTGCTTAACAATAGTACGCTATAATGTACAAAACTTCAAGCTGCAAAACAGGTGGTCATTTATTCTTTTGAATAATTCAGTTCTTTAAGATTTGCAGAATGTTATGTATCGAATGTTCCTTCGATCTCCCGTTGAAATTATCCCCGAGATAGGCAGCAAAGTAGATGGAGCTCAAGTAGGTCCGAGGCAGCGAACGACGTCCGGTGAGTTCTGTGATGGTGGCAAAGACAGTTTGCTCCTATCACTGCTAAAACTTTCCACTGCCATTGATAGTAATCATTACTATCGATATTGAATACTGACATGCCTAGCGCAGCTTGCCAATACCAGTATTACACGCACTTCCTAACAGTCATACTCGCTATCCATACTACCGTTAGTCTCTGCAACTCCAATAATCCCAAAGTTAAGGATAAGATGGACTGCACTTGGAGATTATATAAATCGAATCCTGATGATGAATAGAATATCATTACGATGGACTGCATCTAGGAAAACTAATATCAAGCAGTGTTTAGCTCAGAGGATAGATGAATGAGGTGGAGAGAAAGGGGATGAAGAACTCTCAAAATGGCTGTCTTAAGACTTGTGCATCGCACTGCACTCAAAAAACCTCCACATTTTCATTTCTGCAGCACAACTGCTCTTAAAGATAGATCAAAAAAGTCAGACAGGACTGGTTTCTCCTTCAGGAAAACCAGCACTCACTCATAGTGGACCCACGCATCGTGGTATTTCCATATTCCACACTTTCAGCTATCACATCAGTCTAGTAACGCAAGTAGTATTCCATCTAGCTGCAGACCTACCACAAGCTGACCGTTAAAAAAGTCTATCATGTACTAGACGACTTCGAATCGGACAGCTGAAATCGAACGCTTTATAGTAACTAAACGGGGGCTATTCTGATGATAGCAGCTTAGTGACAATGTGCGCTGGCAATTCCTTTCAACGTCACCTTGCTGCTCTATTACGAAAGATACATTATGTTTTTTATCGCTGATCTCTATCGAGCAACGTTTTCGACTTCTCTAATGAAATCAGAAAGTTGGCAGACAAACAGAAAGAGGGGATGGTGGGAGGGGGAGGGAGGAGGGATGAGGGGGGAGGGAGTTGAAGCGAAGGTGCAAACTATGCGATACATGAAACGCAATCTATTTAATCGCATGGGACAATAAATCTGTCGCACGAAAAGGTTCCCGAAAAAAAGATTAATCCCGACACCACGATATAATCAGTAAACGTTCAAGTGTTGATAAAAAAGAAAAACAACCAACTTTTTCAGGCACCGGTTGTGTTTGTTGTGGAGTGCATGGACCCACATAGCCATCGACATGAGGAATGTAATTACGTCCCCATGGGTCAAGCGCAGTTCCCCTCATAGCAGCTTGTGCCGAAGTCGGAGTCAGCAATTCGCCCATCATTTCCTGAGCAACACCATGTGATGCACATGTCGCACTCGATTCTGACCCTTTCGCCCATTGTGCACTTCTTCCAGCCACTTCTGCTGCCGGTCCATTCCTGGAAAGTCACTCATCAAAGCGATACTTGTTAAGAGGGAAAACATTTTCGGATTGAAATGAACAGTTTCAGCATCAAACAGTCAATAAATTTGCTTATCATTTTTAAAAACAGTGCATTAACATGAATGAATAAACATCGAACAAATTGCTCAGCATGCCAGTGCCTCATCTTTTTCTCTTCCCCTACCCCTCAGTAAAAATTGCCCAACTATTCTTATTTCATTACAACCCTTCGCACCCTCCATAACACTTCTTTTGAATTAAGAGATCCCAACAAAACGAAAAATTTGAAAATTCCCTTCTAAGAGAGCTTAGAAATGACTCGAAAACTGATGAAGACAACTAGAAAACACAAAAAAA
>JAARMF010000471.1:59700-76641 GCA_022844705.1 Toxascaris leonina | reverse complement strand
CAAGGGGTAGAGGGAAGGAGGAAGGAGCAGGGAAAGGAGTGAGAGCTGTTAGTTCCAATCAGGTGAAGCAGCAAACATCCTTCTCGCTTTTGTGCAACGAAATATCTTCCCATCGAAATAGCAAAATTCACCTCGCTGCTTTTATTCACTTCTCTTGATCAAATAGGGTTTCGTTCCGCCTAAGAACCTCTTTGAAGATAACCTTGGACAACTTCGACTATCATTATTATCCACTGTCGAAAAAAAAGAAAGTTACTCTGAAAGAAATGAGTCGCTTTTATGAATTCACTTAGACATGCATTCAATACTCGAGGTACCATATCGTCGGAGATCTCTTTCGCCAACGACATCTGCAATGTCATTTACTATTAAAATACTCTCAACGTTGAATGAATATGCCAACCTCAAAATCAGCAATGTTTGTCTATTCGGATAGTGCAAATGAACTTGTTCAATTAATTTACAAACGATGCAGATCCAACTCGTCTAGGAGAAAAAAACTGAAACAACTACTGCTTGACTTCCCCAATGACAGGAGTATAAACATATAAACATTCCATCGCATAACGCTGACAAAAGCAAAACTGAAAGGAATCGAACGCACTCTACTATTTTGTTCCTGCATCTTACTTGGCTATCGACCACTACCCATGTTGAATGTGTCGTTTGGCCCTTTTTTACTGGTCCAATGAGCCTAATAGTCTATGCAGTAATAACTGAAATCATACGTGATTCTATCCGCATTCGCAAGTCGCTCAATAAATTTGAGTATGTGGATATTCATTGGCGTGTTAAATCAGACCATGGACATTATAGGCTGTTCACTCGATCGTGAGCCAACCAGTGACGGTCAGTAGGAAGGAGTTTTTCAAGTGACTGTATTGGGCGATACGCAAGATGAAATTGGGCAAACTCATGAACCAGATGTAACGCAAGTTTTTCAGGCTTCCTAACTAAGGTCATGCTTCTTCCATTGCATTCCAGCAAGAAGTTTAGCCTCAGTCACTAAAAATGAAACTTGGACGGGTCAGTTCGAAGGATTGAGGAAAAAAGTCGGATATGGGAAAAACAAGCTCAAGCCTCTTCATACCAGATTAGCTAGGTGCATCACAAATGTGAATAAGGGGAATAAGAGCCGAGTTATTATCTTTAAAGAAGCAATACGATAAAGGAAAGAAACCAGATGACACACGATGAAAACAAATGGCGCACAATTTTTTTTTCTCGAAGAAGCGCATATTAACGTAATAAAGCAAGATATATGGTTCGCCGCTTAAATCTATCGACTTTCACCTTTCCCCACAAAATCGAAATCCAGATTACCACTGCAATCGTCAATTAGGCTTCATCCGTCGATCTTATTTGTCTCCTTTACTCTTCGATTTCGTTTTCTTGTAAACAAATGTGCTTCAGCTAGTTCGCTTTATTTGTCGTGCGTCTCAAGTTCTCATCTCACACTGATCGTTTTGAGCCAAAAACAAGCACTTTAATTTTTTTAATGCATATTTGAAAATCGAGCTATGATTTTTGCGTAGAGATTTCCTTCGAAGCTGTTTTGGAGATCCCTATCAAAAATATGCTTGCTCCAATTATTACTATTATTATTATTATTATTACTATTATTACATTGAATACTTACATACATACTATTATTATTATTGTCATTATTATTATTATTTTTATTTTTATTTTTATTACTATTATTATTACATTGAATACATACATATATACTATTATTATTATTGTCATTATTATTATCATTGTTGTTGTTATCATTATTTCTATTATTATTATTATTATTATTATTATTATTATTATTATTATTATTGCTATTATTATTATTACTACTGTTATTATTATCATTACTACTATTATTAGTGTTATTGTTTTTGCGAAGGAATTGGACTCTCCGGACCTTTAGTTAATACTTTTAACGGAAAAAACTAAACCACCTAAACCGTTGAAAAATTTCTTGGGGAAAAGATCCAATTGTTGAAACAGCTGATAAATTTTTGTGAGCGAGAGTGGAACCATTCAAACTGCTTGAAATTTAGGAAAAAACGGAGTCGTTTGAACCGCCAAGGATCTTTGGACGGAAAAGAGGGAGGGAATGAACTAGGCCACTCAAGCTTCTGAAAAAAAAGCCAAATAAGATATCACAGCTTTCATTTTTTTGCGGAAAAGATTCACATATACTGAAGAAGTACATTATGACAAAAGACAGCAAGCAGGGTGAAGACAAAACTATGGATTATTGAAGAAAAGCACTTTGCACGCAAATAGAGAGCAATATTTGCTCAATTCTTATTCTACAACGTAAAACGCGATTTGTAATAGCTTGTAGAATTCGACCTATGAATTTATGCCACAAACTTACAGCGGAGAATTTTTTGTTGGAAGTGGTGTGAATTTATCCTTCTTAGGCGGAATTTACCCTAAATGTAGTGAAGCGTTTTAGTAGTTCACTCAAATACTTTCGTTTACCAACTAGCAAACAAAGGCACCATCTTTGTAGGCAAATAAGGCGGGAAATCTACAGTACTGCGGTTTATTTTGGAGACCAGTGGTCTCCAAAACTACTTTGGTGGTAACATATTTTGATATGGCATATTTCATTTATGCCATAAAAAGCCGGGAAATTAGAAAAGAGTGGCCATTCGCGAGTTCGATGACCAAGATGAATTAAATTTCGGCATAATAGCTCACGAAGAATTTTGGTTTGAAAATCTCTCGTCAGCATTTTATAAGGAAAAACTAAATGCACTCGGCGACAACCGCAGACGCGCAAGCCTTTAATAAGCTTGTTGAAAGAATATGACGCAAAACTTACCTGATCGTGGATGATCGAGAAAAGGATATAAGGCAGTTGCGTATAATAACTACCAGAGGTGTCCTCTTCAACGCTTTCCATCCGATGTTTTTCTTTAATCGCGAACTGCAAAAAATTTTCGCCAAAATATCAAAGATTTGCATCGAAATATCCTTATATCTTTAACCGACATTTACGTCCACTGCATATCATTTTATTTGCCTTTAAACACTCTTCGAAAGCTCTTGAATCCATCAAAATGTCGTGCATATTAAAAACTAGGAGTGTATCAAGAGATGCGATGTCCGGAAAAGTCTACGAAAGATCCTCTCTTACGATAGACTTCTTGCAATTCTTAAGACAGCATCCCGCATCACTTAGTCAACACCTATGGTCTCAAAAATATCTCCATCGTACGACGTTGATTATTCTACCTGCTGGAATTGATCTTCATGGAAAATTTATGCAAATGTTTCGACTTTTACGATTGGAGATAAATTCATTACAAAAGTGCCTCGAACGATATGCGCAAAACGAAACAACGGCGAATACCGTACAGTATGGAACCAAAGGTTCACGCACGAAGCGAAGATCCATCAAGGTNNNCCAAAGGTTCACGCACGAAGCGAAGATCCATCAAGGTCAACGATGAAGTAATAACCCGCCCCGATGCAAAAATTACAGATTAAAAATGTTTTATATCAAAAATGTGGTTAATTTCAGCTCACTTTGTAAAGTTTATTTCGATCTCCTAGTTGATCAACGTTCTACTCAAACGCTCAATTCGCAATTCAACGCTTTCTTTATATGGCATTTTAAGCAATGGTGCATTGCAAGCGATCTTACTACGATCACTACTACAAAAGATGATATCATACGACGTCACGGTGTGCAATAATCGCAGAAATATTATTGATTGCAGTTATGATGTCCACAGAAAGAGCAACAGAACTGTACCACACTGTTTATGCAGCACTACAATATTTGCTGCTGAATCTGTGTATTTTTTGGGGCTTAAAAAATAAAGGTGTTGGTTAGCATAGTGATACCGACTGTCGCGACCGAGCGTTAATGTCTAGTTGGGAATTTGCCAAAAGGCTGAAGCCAACCGCGATATAAAAATGAGTGGTTCAAATCGTTCCGGGCAGCAAAGGGAGAGGGAAGGGCGGGGGAGGGGGGGCAAAAATTGGCGAATAACGTTCAATATAACAACCAAAAAAAAAGGGTATAAAAGCAACGGCCTTGCCGCTCGAGACACCAGTTATTATTTCGCTTTCTCGTCAGGAATGTGGGAGCGGTCTTTATCGGCACCGCTGGGAAGTCGTCGTTGAAATAGACTGGCCCCTTCCTTCAGGGATATATCACCCACAATAAAAAGAGACCCTCTCCAGGTTGGTGGATCTGGAAGTTCTTCCCCTGATGTGAACTTCTCCTCCGCGCTGAGGATCAGCTGCGTCACTCGATTGGATTTGTAAGTTGTGGAGTGGCATGAAGTAGGATTGTATCCGTACACTGTCATTTGAGTGTTGCCCCAGATCAGTACGGCTACGAAGAAGTCGTTTCGTGTGGGAAGTGCCAACGAAGCCAAATCTCAAGAACTCAAGTCGACCAAATTCGGACAGGTGTGGCTTGTGATCGTTGTCCACTTTCACTATCTCATTGTGTGTCTTGTCGGTTATTAAGCGTGTTCTGTTCATTCATAAAGGCTTAATTACCCAAGTTTGGGATTGTGCGCACGACAAGATAGCGGCAGCGCCACTTGAGTAACTCCGGTGATGAAAGGAAAGAAAAATTGATATTGAGCGAGCTGAAATTGCGAGGAACAGTAGTACTGGTCGAGTGTCAGTAGCAGTATCGGTGGTCGGGCGCCAATGACGTATCGTTGATCGTGACAGTCACGTTGAACGAGTCAGTAGTTATATCGGTGGCATGGGCAGTAGTGAAAAGGACGTTCGAAGAACGGTCTGTGCTCGAGCGAAGCGAATCGCGAATAAGTCGGTGGTGGTGGTCGAAGCGTCAACGGTAATCAGGGACGTCTGCACGTACGAGGCGGCAGCAGACTAATCAACAGCATCGGGAGTACATTTTTCTTGTGAAACTTTTTTTTCCTCTGTTTCTGACCCCTAGAAGTTCAGGAAATATTGCTGACTTCTTCCCAAAAAGGTGAAAGTCTTCACAACGACCAGGCATCGATGGACACTTCCGTTTACGTCGACACATTCCCCAAGCCTGCTCCACAGTCATTTGTGCAACTTTACCGTGTTTCGCGGCAGTAGCTGTCAATCCAGCATAACGATAGTTTTATACGGTGAAGCTTAATCAACTAATTACTTCCGCTGCATGCACTGAACTATTAAATCTCCACGAAAATGATCGCAACGATAATAAGAAACCCGAAAATTCAAACAACCGAAGTGTTAGCATCCAATCCTTCAGGGGAATCCTCGAACAACCGACAATGATTTGCATATTGAGTTGCTGACAGTTGGAATCAAGTCCTCGCAATACTGACTGATTTTAAAAATTCCAAAACATCTCCTTTGCCCCTCAAGAAGATTCCAGCTGCAGGCTGCATTTTTAAATCTCTGACATGATCCGTATGCCTTGGTGACAAAATAGTTGATCATTTTACCGCACCTATTACATCGATACCCCATATTACTAAATTATAGGTGTATTTCGCGCATCTTTTGGACGCCAGCGATGGCCGGCCAAAGGTCAAAATTAGCTGACGTCCGAATACTGAGACTCCTTATTACCCATCACCTCTGCATAAACTACATTTATATCTCTATTCATTCTTCGCAGCGGAGCAGCTTACGCAATCTTCGATATCATTACCAGCAGCGCGAATGACTGACTACCGGCGATCGCTATGGCGAGGCTCACAACAATTTCACCCTACCACTCCTATAGGACAGAAAAATCTGTCTTCTTCTCTTGCATCCCAGATGAGAAACGAGGGTCTGGCGAACGAACCTGAATGATGTATGACAAGATAATAAAAGTCAAGCAGGAAGCACCGCTCCTCCTCTTTCCTTACATCACAGAATTCTGCAATTGCGCAATTGGGAGACTTTGCTATGCAAGATGCACATTCTATACTGACAGTTTAGCTGCTGCTACTCCCGAACATGAGAAATTCAATGATATTTGGGAGACTTGTGGAGCGAAAAGGGCTTCTTTCCTCCCTTCCACCTCCCTACCGCCTCTTCATCAAAGCTACCACGCATCAACGGTTGGTGAAACCGAAACCGAAGCGACCTTCTTGATAAGAGTCTGGCAAAGCTCACCTCTTGTCTAATGGCTTTAATGGCCCAACTGCTCACTTCGCTCTTCGTCGCACTGATGAATCTGAAAAATCCATCGCCACTAAACCGATAGCAATAACGAACAGCTATTTTCACGTGGTATTTGAGAGTTGAAATCCGCAAATCGAAAACGTATAACAGTAAGGTGGTACCTGTATGGATGCGCATCAATGGTATTTAGGGATGTGTCTATTTCAGTTCGGAAACTACTCAAGGTAGAATCATATGGAATCTGTTGGCATGACGTGCACTATAGCACGGGAAACGAATCTTCATCAGAATTTCCAGGAGATGTTGGATTATTTACAATACAAATATATGCTTGCTCATAACAGAATCCCCGTCAGTAAGGTATGAAAGTGAGTGAAGCGATGAGCCTGACTGTAAAAGTGCATACCGTACCGTTCCCTATGCTATGCTTTCCCATTTGCCTTGAATCTATCTCAGTTGCGATACAAATTAGTTCATTTCCAGGTAAGCGATTACCCATAATTACCCATAATTACCCAAAATTACGATGCACTGTGAGTCGCGTTTGCAGAATTGCAGTTATGGCAACGTATTGTTGGTTCGTGCATACGTCCGATTCTCTATCATGTAGTTCCAGCTCCGTGGTTGCCGAAGCGAGTATATCGAGATTTGTTGGCTGCATTTTTTGTCATAGACATAACAGATCCCCCACATGATATAATCACTCCACTAATCACTTCGGAACAAGTGGAGTAACGCCTCAAAACAGCACGATACGAGCCTTTCAGCCCGTTCGACTGCCCAACCGGATTCATAGACCATGAAGGAATAATAAAAGATAGGGAGAATAATATCATCAAATTTTTATTCACTCAACATCTCTTACAAGCCTACCATTAAACAACTGTTTCTTCTCAGGCGCTGTTGGTGCAGAGTTAAAATGTGACTGGTGTAAAACGTATGCAGCTAGGTGTGCCCGCACCTTGATGTGTTTAAAGCTGCCAGGCCATGCCATGATGTGCATTACACTGACCAAACTGAGCAGCTGAGATCTTCGGGTTGTCGACTTAAAACATCGGGTAAACAAATAAGTAAGCAGACAGATAGACACAAATACGCACACACATACATAGATGCAGTTATAAAAGGATGCGGAAAACTTACTGCATTGCAGTCTCAATCATATAAGCGAATAAATACCGATCTTTCTTTGGAAGAGATGCACAAGCGATTGGTTCGATCACAGCATGAGCATACTATTGCGCATATTTCCGGAAGATTAGCGCGGAGAATGGGAAAAAGCGAGCGTGTCGTGATAGGTTTTTTTGAAACATTGTTTAGAGTGGCACAGCTGCTATTCGTGTTGGCTCATCATTGGGTGGCAAATTCATTCCGCGCTTTACTTCATACTTCCGTCCTTTTCTTTCATCAAACGGAATGTGTGAATCTCGCAACGCTTTGGTGTCAGTCGTCTATCCGTTACTGTGTGATCGTGAAAAATACCCAATGGTGGTGCTACTAAATTCATCAATAATGACGTTAATCTATCGCAGCCAAATGCAGACTTATTAAGACTCTTGTGAAATCAGATTGGAGGTTGTGGCAGTACTACAGGCAACAGAAGCAATGGAACTCTCGAAAATGAACCTAATCGAAACTTTCGAGAAGCTATGCGGTACCGTGGTTAGCTTCTTTTATGACAGCAGCCCAACTTCGTCAAGTTCTTTCTATACAAATATCACCATAATTTCACCAAGCTTTTTTGAACGAAAATCGAGATAAAAATCTAGGCTGATGTCGTAATAATGGCTTACGCTCGCTCATGCAGTGACATCTAGCAACTTATGTGCATCTCTGCTCTTTTTATTGAAAAGCAGATTGTGAAGACATCGTACCTTCGTATATACATATATCTGTGTGCCCCCAATGTTCTAAATAAGATTCGATGCTTATAATCATAGGTGAGCTTATACTGAGCCAGCCAGCAAAAGCAGCAAGCCATAAACCGACAGATTTCAAAGCGAAAGTGCTACTTTTAATACGAGTAACTAACTGTGTGTTTAAATACCAACACACACACACGCAGCCCCTCTGATTAGAAGTCAAAAAAATTTCTCTGTGTTTCTCTTCCTCTCCACCCTCTCAGTTGCCAATTTCCTTCCAAGCGTTACTAAGCGACTTCCGCATACTATCTAAGAAGGTGCGCATGCGTGCACGAGGAACCAAGCCTCATTAGCCTGTTTTATGAGAAAATTTGTTATATGCCTTGCAAGTTTCTTCTTATGCTAAATGAGTGAGGAATGGTTTTCATTAGTGTTATGAACTGACCACATCAAGATGTAACCAAATTTCGAGACGAAAATAGGCGAATCAAATCAAATATCAATTAATGAGCGCAATTTTCATCGNCACACACACACACACACACACACACACACGCAGCCCCTCTGATTAGAAGTCAAAATTTCTCTGTGTTTCTCTTCCTCTCCACCCTCTCAGTTGCCAATTTCCTTCCAAGCGTTACTAAGCGACTTCCGCATACTACCTAAGAAGGTGCGCATGCGTGCACGAGGAACCAAGCCTCATTAGCCTGTTTTATGAGAAAATTTGTTATATGCCTTGCAAGTTTCTTCTTATGCTAAATGAGTGAGGAATGGTTTTCATTAGTGTTATGAACTGACCACATCAAGATGTAACCAAATTTCGAGACGAAAATAGGCGAATCAAATCAAATATCAATTAATGAGCGCAATTTTCATCGAATGACTTCTATTATCTCCCTGGTGTCAATCTTTGTTGCAAGCAATCTCGGATACTGGGAATGATGAGCTTACCTATGATTCATCACCTTATATGAGGATTATTGATGCCTAAAAATCCATAAAACTTATAAATCGAATTTATTTCATGACCAATTTGATGCAATATGGAGAGGAATTTTTTGATCGGAGTTCGTACAACCGGTTATTTCATGGAAGAATTACGCGCCGTGTGTCACTATTTCTGAACAACTGAATAATCCATTGAGCAAAAACCTCACAACGCAAGAACGCACCGTTCCCGCAACTAAGACACTTCAATACGTGATATATTTCATATCACTGCAAGCCGTAATCAAAAGAAATGGTTGCAATAGTTTAAAAAGTTGAAAAAATTAGGCTAATAAGTAATCAAAATTGATCATTCTATGATCCCGTAACCGATCAAGGAAATTGAAGAAGCCATGTTTTCTCAAAATCCCAATGAAAAATTTTTGGGGTATTTACCAATCCAAACTGTAAGCGATGAGGAAAACATCAGAAATAAGTACTGGGTTGTTAATCTTTGATGAATTTCTAGCGTCAAAATATGTCAGAACCAGTGGAACGACCTTAGGCCTGAATGCATCCCCACATATTTGCAAAAAACTCAACATGCTGGCACAACTTTCCGTCTTTATGCGCAGCAGAATCAATTGGATGAGCAAATCTACTACATCAGTAGGAAACAATGACTACTAACAATGACGAAGGTTTATAACATAGAGTTTTTTGGCAGTGATGGCACTGATAAGCGTTGATCCTCACACATAGAGTTCATTTATTATGGAGAGGTGCTGGAGAACGATATTCATACTTTAGTCGGCGCTTTCTTTGAGGTGGAATGAGTACCCAGGTCTAAGTTCAAGATTATTGAGCTGATTTTCCGTAGATGAATGAAAAACCGTTTTCCTATCGTCATAAGAAGCGTTTCGGAGCCCCGAAAGGATTTTCAGAGCCAGTGGACATTCCACCCGCCTGAAAACATAGGTTAAGTAGGTTATTTACTCACATCAAAAATTGGGCAAATCAGATATGTAGGCAGCCACGCCTGTGTATCCGGTTTCCTAATAGGGTCCAGTAAATGTTTCCGTTATCTTTCCGGCTTTGGTGCAGAATCTCTGTAGCGTAATTCCAGTAAAACCAGCTAGGTGCAAAATCACGGCTACCAGTAAGCCGACATCGCAATGATGGGAACAAGCTATCAGAGAGATTAGTCTTGGTTCCTCTCAAAGATGTCTCAGCACTGAAAGCGCTTACTGAATTTGAAGACGTTCGAGCTCCACATGTGGTAGAAGCGGATAGTCGTTAAGTAACGCAGAAGCGTCGACTTGTAAAAATGGCATACCAAGCAGCTGCTCGCTTCTGCAAATCGATCCCATTAGGTAAATATGTCCTCTTTTCATTCTATATCTATCTCTTCAATTTGCAATTTTTGTCGAACTATGATGATGACAGCATGAGTTTAAACCACGCAAGAATACAGGGATGCTAGGTCATAGCTCGATGTCTATCGAGACTATATGAGGAATATGAGCAAGAAGAAGAAAAGAAGCAAAAAAAGCGACGATTCCTTTATCGCGTCAATCTTCCACTCTTCTCGATCAATCGAGATAGCGGTCAAAACGCTGGATAGCATTTACAACGTTCAATCATGTTTCCTTAATTATCACTTGATTCACTTGATTGACCGGACTATCGAGCGTCGATGACGCTGCCGGTCACAATGCGCTTCCATTAGGGTACTGATACCCGTGGTTTTGCATTGTTGTAGCCAATAAGTGACGCCACCCCGCTGGCCAGGCGAGCAGGCCTTCCTTAATTATAATCAGCCATAAATATATGGGAAGGGGAAGGCATAGTTTCAGGTCATCCGCCAGGCTTGCTAGACTCGATAAATTTTGCAAAGAAAAATTGCCCCTGGTTAGATCCGAAATCACAGACGCCAACTAGAACGAAAACTGTAAAAAAGTATTCAGTTAGGCAAAACAATGGAGCTTGCGGTAGAACTCTTAAAAACATCTCCTTCCGCTTCCCCTGCTTCCTTCCAAATAATTTGGATACAGAATGTGTGATAATCGCTTCGGTAAGACTTCGAAGCTAAAACAGGAAGGAGGAGGAAACTAAAAGACGAGTCGTTCGTTGTCGAAGAAAGCACATGGAAAGAAGTATTGAAAGATCGAACACATACGGGTAAATACGAATCCAATTGAGCAGTTGTACGATCTCGCGTCTGTCCAATTCGCTTGTAATTATCTCGCATAGCTGAAACGTGACCCATACATGACACTTCAGTACAACTCGTTTGAGCAATCGACTCAAAGCACGTCTTCCGAATGTGTAGTCGCAGCCAAAATATTGAGGGGAGGGGTGAGGAGGGTGCAATAAAACTTTCACATGCTTAATTAAAAAGTTTTGGACATGTAAGCACGGACAAGAAAATCCACTTTTAGTCGTACCTATCTATGCATGCACGTATTGGTTCAGATGGAGCATATGGAATGGATCGAAATGTTGGTGCTGAAAGCAGCCTTTTTTTAAGGAAGCATGAGCTTCGATTTTGCAAGAACCTCTTTCAATATAGTCTTGAGGCAGAGATGAGTTGTAGGCGAGGGTACGTTGATATGAAATTTTCGCATAGGAGGCTCGACTAGATCCACAAAAAGTTGAAGGTGTATTAGCAGTTTAATGTTCCAATAATTGAAGTTGACAAATATGAAATAATTTGAAGGCATCAAATCTATCGTTAACACATCTCAGCCACAGAACAATGACCAGAAATAGCCAAGGATATAATGAAGAATGTTTGCAATAACGCCAAACAATTCCTTCGGAACGCAATTCATCAATCAATTTTCCTCGAAATGTGACGTTATAGAGGCAAATAATTTTATCAAAGTTGTAAGCAATTAATCAGTTGCTATCTTGGCGCTTAGCACATAGACGAGATGATGATCAAGAGTCTTTACAGACGCCAGCAGAATGCCTTTAGGGCAAATTAGATCTACTAGAGTCATTGGCACGAAAATTTTTTGAGCGCAGTCATAAGAAAAATTTTTCGACATTTAAATGATCTTTGCAAACTTCAGCGCCCATAATTTTAGCATTTGGTTCGCAAGATGAAACCACCGAAAATTTTTGATACGATATTGAGCAATCACCGAAAAGCAGCGCTGACAACGAAAATCGGCAAGAAACAAGTGAGAAACGTTTGTCAACGGTGTTTGCTAGGACTTTACGCTGTACGACACTGCGTGACGTTGATTTACTTCTTGATTTACTCCGAAGTNGCGTGACGTTGATTTACTTCTTGATTCACTCCGAAGTCAGATGTATTTTACCTTTTTTTTTATCATGTAGTGACAACCTTTCAAAGCGGACAGTGAGCAGATCTCAAACAGATTTCCGTCTAGATTCATCTCTTACCCGCATCAGCTTTCGCTAGATTACGCAGAAATGGTAATGGAGGTCATAAAAGATGGTATTTTAACACAAATTCTCGTCGAAATGGGGTCACAACCACATCATCAGCAGAACCTACACTAAACGGAACTTCGGCAGTGTCTCGGTCCAATATGTAAAAGGCTCTTAAGTCCTGACGACCATTCAAAAGTCTCTGACAACAGTTGGTCCCTCCGTCCGCCTCATTATCATCTAACTCTAATTTATACTTCTACCGCACTTTGTGGAGCCAATTTCGCATAGCTGAAAAATGAAGGAACGAATAGGAGAAATGCAAGATTAGCGTAAGATATGCGACAATGGGACTATAGGAAATACGGATGAAGAAAAATGAAAACTCTTTGCCATTAAAACCCAGTATGAAAAGCATTTTCCCTCTCTCTGTTCCAATTGCCTCCTTTCATTTCTGCCAACTCTACCTCACAATTTCCGTTTGTTACTTCCAAGCAGCAAACGACGAAGCGCAGTTGCGAACGTACTCGGAGTTTATTCATTAGTATGCAACTATGTGTAGATGAGAACAGTGTGAGATCCACTCCAGCGGCAGTAGTCATCAAGGCCAAATTCAGCCAAGGCCCAAAAAATTTAACACTATATGCCAAGTTTAGAGAAGGCAATATAAAGATCGAAGCAAGTCTATACAAATTTTACCAGAACATAGATTTATACAACTTTCATACCTTATTGGAAATACCTTTATGATAGAATAGAACGAAGCGATCGTACAGTTGATGCTCTCTTGGAAAAGCCCTCAGAAAATGTTTGGCAGCGTATAGATCCTCAACAATAAACATTCTACAGATTTCCAGATACCTGCAAACCAGAAACAGTCCATAACTTCTATTTTCTTCATTTGCTAAAATGTTTCAGAATTCATAAACATATGTCAGTAAGGATAGGCAAATGTGAAACTTTTGAAGTGGACGTTAAGAATTGCAAATTTGATTGACGTGTTTAGTTAAGAGTCGAAAGAGCGATTACCACCCTTCATATGCTATCAAAATTAAGCAGAAATGTTTTGCATGGCGACGAACTGAATGATTAGATCACTTAAATGCTGTTCAGTATGGAAACACCCCGTCGCATAAGTATTGTACTGCTGTTTTCATCAGCACAAAATCCACATATATGTCATATAATATTAGTAAGCATTTGATAATATTTAAATATGGCAAGCGGACTAGATCATATGCTTCGTTGATCGTGCGCAAAATATCCAATGGTTGAGACGGCCATTCCTTTCTCATGTCTACTTAAAAAATCTCAGGAAAGAATTAGAATCTTACATCCGAACAAAGCAGAAATCGGTGATGCATCAATAAGTCAAATATGTGACCCTGTTCCTTCAGAAAAAGAAAACGAAGGCTGCAAGCAGAACAAGACCAAAGTGCTTTCACTTCAATTTTTTGAATACAAAATATCCAAAAGAATCGTGGTACCCACATGACTATAGAAATTCGATTATTCCTCCATGTTGGTGAAAAGGATTGTTGATGATGTGTGTATAACTAAGACAGGAAGCACATCACAAAGACTTTCGAATCATGGATATTGAGACTACTGCGAAATGAACGACTGACGAGGAATGCGGTAGCGCCACCATCGAATCAATCACAGTTGACTAAGTTTCGAATTGAACTGTGTTTTACGGATAAAGATACTTCATCGATACGTGCGCATAGAGAAAGACCACCGTCATTTGATAATAGTGCGAAAACGCATTCAAATGCGTAAAATGCCTTTCAAAGGAAGATTACGGATAATACACCTTGCGATCCAATTTTCGTTGTTTGACCTTTTCTCCACATTAAAAACCTCAATACGCTCTTGAATGCGTTGCTCGATAAGCTCGAAAAATTTTCTCCTCCAACAATGTGGTCGCTGTTTCGTGGGCAAACTTAACGTTTCATATTGCTCATCGATTCTGAAAAATCCGATTTGTTACTCCCGTCAGATGCAAAGATTCGAAAGACAAAAGATAAGACCATTTAAACAGTCAGTTGTCAACTTCTGGAATCAAAGTAGGTGACAACATCCATTGGCTAGCAAGATATGTAATTCTTGTAATTTTACCTATTGAATCAACTAGTGGCACAACGCCCAACAATGAAATAATGTCTCAGATACTTTTCCACTGCTCGAAACACCTGTTCCCCTCCCAGAATCCATTGTTCATTAGAATTGTTTGCATACGACCAATAATGGAGTCAGGCCAGTCACTGGCCAAAAAAGCTCGTTCTTCATCGGCAGACTACTTTTTTCCATCGCATTCTTTCTTTCCACGATTTTTTTTTTCGCCTACTACAAGTCGTGAAAGGTGGCTGAGCTCGTTAACGCTAACACCGAATCGAACCAATATATAAGCAATCAACAAAAAATGCATTTCCAAATCACACATAACTAACTAAAACTTAGGCACCACTTCGCCTGTCGCAAATTGAACCTAGCCATCATAAAACAAAGCATCATAGAAATTCAACGGAATTCGAAAGTATTAACGACCTTTAGCAAGCAAACCAAATTAAACAACATATCGAAAATCGAATCGGCAAAGCATTAAAACATCACCTATCGAATATGATCATCAATGTTCTTGTATTCCTCAAAATGAAAATACCGCAAAGGCAGAAAAAACACATATAGGTATGTGGAAACAGAATCATAGTTTATATTGGATGGAGTGGTTCGACTGGATCCTTTGTTGATCCAACAAAACCAATTTAGTTATTCCCAAATTCTGAGCGTCATCTGCAGATGATTAAAAAAAAAAAAAAAAACAAAACGACGCCTTATGCACAACCAATATCTTATCATTGATGACGTTGAATTTCTGTGTAAGTTCTCTTTGGCAGCCAATTTCGCAGTCATATCGGCTCAAATTCAAGAACAAATTACTTCAGTGACTTGAAAGATTTAGACCTACTAATCCTAGGCAATTGTATTTGGCGAGATATTTCTATCAAAATCAAGCTCTAAACTTCACATCAACAATCATTCATCGTCAGAATTTGAGATAGCTTTCGTCAAGGGAGATTTTCGGAAGATGGGAAATTTTCCCATTGAAGAGTAATTTCTCTCACAAGGAAAACTTTAAATTAAGAAAAAACGAGTAGATTTATCAATGAAAACACCACGAATAAGTTTAAAACTCAAACGAAAAATATATGCACGCTGAGTTGCCATAAAGCCATCCGATACCAAGTCGTCAAGTTTCGGGCGTATCGTCATTATTGACTAAGTTTAGACTCACTTTCAAAAAAAAATATTTTGCGATGATTATGTCATTTCAGCTTTAGTGATCCCCCTTACCTCAACAATCTATGAGTCCGAATTTCTAGTTCTAAGGCATAGAATTTTGTAGGTGTTATATCAGCCGCATTTAATTCCACACGTCATTTCAACACTACAGGATCTTATCAGTTTATCAGCTGTAAAATCCGATGCGCAACAATTTTCTCCTTTTATACTGATGAACCTAATCGGTTTGAACATAGTACTGCATTCAATATGCATAAATTATGAGCATTAAAAGTACTTATAATCGCACATTTACAAACATGTTAAAACAACGAAACTTTACTACAATTAAAAACGATTTTAATGCCTCGATGGATGTGAATTGAATTTTGCAAACGACCGCATAAGACACTCGCATATACAAAAATAACCACGTGAACAAAACATGCGCAGTTATAGGAGCTTTAGGTGTACCCTGTGTGCGACCACAGTTTCTTTATTCTTCGCTATTCAGCATTCACTGATGCAAAAACGAATCTCGGCCTAATATTGTTGATAGGCCTAAAAATCGATTTCTCCACGAGATAGCAAATGAAAACTTTTGAGTTGGATGAGAAGAAAAAAAAACTCATCTGGATCAGCAAATACAGTGGTAAAGGCGATGGTGATGGACGCCTCCTCCAACCTTTTATACAAGAGTATGAAATCTCTTACTGCGTGAGTTTCTTCTTTGAGTAGAAAATATCTCTGAAGCTTTTGTAAAGAAAAGTGTTAAATATTTTTCGCTAAAAGCATCTCGGTTTATAAGCGCCGCTTTTAATTTTTCATTGCAAAAAATGCGACCGTTTAAAATCAACAGCATCTCGATCGAGCCGTTAACGAAGATAGATTCAAGAAAAATCCTCTTGTTTGTTTACGCGTAACAAAACTCTTACAGAGTTCGATGAATGACTATTATCTCTTGTCTGCTCTCAAGCAAAAAAACCTCACCGGTATGTGGAATATCGTTGAACTAATTGAGGCATAAAAATGTCTAGTGAATATAACGGCACTTGTAATACACTATCAATTCATTTTGTTGTATTTGTGGCTCTATGAACTTAAGTGCTCATTTCGTAGGTCTTTTTGCATCTTATCTTTTTGAATTTATTACCAGAAATTATTTTTGTGCGCATCGCATTTTCGTTTATGAAATTTTCTATGTGGTTTATGTCGTTCAACTGAAAATTCGGAACAGAAATGATGAGAGGTGTTTAGCGTATCTGGGTGCCTCAAACGTAAGAAATTTTAAGTGAATAAGCAACGGCAAGAAGATATTCGTAGGAAAAAGACCGATTTCTTTTTTATTCCCCAC
>JAARMF010000471.1:33852-56764 GCA_022844705.1 Toxascaris leonina | reverse complement strand
TTGCACAGTGATTTCTGTTTAGAGCAATATACGGAAGCACATCTGTCCTTGGAGGGCCGCCTGAGGAAGTTTTTGTACTCCGAAAATCCCTGCGAGGAAGGGATATTCGGAGCCCACGAATTGGTCATCGCGCTAGACGGAGGATCAAGAAACGCTTAATTTTAGCAGATCGTGGTTAGGGTGTGATGCAGAGCTGCGTAAGGTGGCGACTCAGCACACCGTCTCGCTGTTTTATCTACTCCATTGTAATGAACGATAGTATAGCACATATATTATTTTTGAGAGGAGCAGGAAATAACTATGCTATTTTCTAGGAGGTCTTTCTGACGGCAAAGCCCACGAAAGTCTGGACTCGATAACTTAACAAGCTGGAAGCGTATTAGCTCTTAAAGCTTTCGTGATATGATATTGAGCCAATTTCTTGCTTTGCGATACCAATTTCGCCTATGATTTCGATTAGTCATGCTTACACTGAAGGGCTGTTGTGCAAACTCATACTGAAAATGCGCCATTTTCACCTTCGCAGCAACATAAAGTTGCGTGCAAACACAAAGCTCAAAGAATTTCGACGCGTACAGCAGTTGCGATATATGCCTATAACTTGATGTATTTTTCTGCGTCGTCATTGGTTCCTCAGCGTTTTCTCCCGTTGAAATCGATCTAATTAGAAAGACAGCGCAATCTCGGTTTGAACTGATTTTTTTTTCTGAAATTCAGCATTTTATTTGTCATTCTATCTGACTGCATATAGTAGAGCATCGTTATCGATGGAGTTCGAGGAACTCTTCCAGCTCTACGACATCCTGATTATTTTCAATATATCCGAGTATCAGACTTCGTAGTATGTTGTTGTTTCTTTAAATGAGAGTAATGACCAGCTCAAATTCTTTGAATTTCATTGGAATGTTTTTCGGCACAAGAATATAGAACGAAAGCAAAATGATCTACTAACACACAAATGAGAGGCAATTCTTCATCATTCGGCACGGAAAGTTGTTTCTTTATTGCAGTTTTAACAACGTCGTAGTTACCATCTTTGTTTCGTGCAACCTTAAATCTTTTAATTATATTTTAAAAAAGACGCAAATAATCGCAGTTGAGGCTTGAAAAACAAAGCAAAGACAAATTTTGAAGCATCTCCTCAGGCGGCGTAAAAATTTGTGGAAAAAAGAAAAAAAAGCGCTCTTTTTAATTCGACTAGCTGAGAGCACCATTAATATTTTTCATTCCCTCTTTGAGAATGACAACTTTCAGCAAATAGAAGAACATATACTTGTTAAAGAATGTCATATACTACAGCCTAGTGTAACCTCCTGAGCTCCTTGCTGAACTTTTAATGCCTTAACGTGTAAGGTTCCAGAAAGGAGGGAGAGGAAGAGAAGCAGAAGTGAGGGAATGGCCATAATTATTAGCTGTTGATCCTGAAGTATTATCATGAACCAGAAGAAAAATTTTGGAGAAAAATCTCATCGCTGCATGGATATGTGAATCTACATGATGACATTACAGGGGACCTAAATATTTGAAACGCTCCGATCAGTTTTCGTCTTGAACCGCTCGAGTCGACGATGTTCTCTTATCTCTTCTTTACTGCTATCTATGGTATTAATAAAAATACTAAGCAAAATGCGAGATGAAAATTTTAAAAGAAATATGGGAATCATCAATAAGGTTATGAGCGAATACGCGGCGTTTGTTTGCTTGAATAATTTGTTTCCTTTTCTTTTTCACATGAGTGAAGAAAAATGCATATGACAATGAGAATAAATATCAACATGAAATTAATGAACAGCAACATATAGAAATAAAATCTTTTTCTAAGTCTCACTATCATAAGTGCCGAATCAAACTGCACTCAGCCGACTTTCCAAAACCGATGCGTCATGCACCGAATGAGGATAACAACAGCGGCAGAAGATAAAGAAAAAGTTGCTTATGGTTGGCAAGCTTCACAACGCCCAATATACAAATGCCATACACTATTTCGAAAGTGCTCGTTTTATATGTCGGCCAACTAGAATCAAATTGGATAGTTGTATATGTTCATTAGGCGGAAAACACCAATCGAATCAAAATTAAGGTATTATATGTTTTTGGCGCTAAATTGCTAATAATCAGCATTATAGTGCATAGGAAGCATACTTGTTCGTCGAGAATCTGGATGCACATTGCTGCCCATTCTCGAGGTCTTCCCAGTAGTGGTTTCTCACCGTTCCTCTTCCGTTTTTCACTCTGTTCATCAAGCCTACAATAGAATATTATACAAATATCATACACCGCATAAATGATTATGTAGTAATATCAGAGTTCAACGATCACCGCGTAAATTTTTGACGGGCACCTGCGTAATAAAAAATTTCCAACCCGCTCCATATACCCAGTTAAAAAATTTTGAGCTCACCTCTTTAGCCACCAATCAGATTGCGTTAACTTCAATAAATTTGCAATTCGATTTATTCTTCTTTTGAAAGCCTTGAACTCGCTCCCCATGTTTGTTTTACTGCACTTTTATTCTCTTACGTCATCTGCATCAACAATTTTTTTCATACGATCTCAATAAATCTTCCCGTAGTTACATTACTTTTATAATAGGTTCTACCACTAATACTTCTACCACCACTACAGTGAGCGAGTAAATGGACAGCATTACTTCCCATAAATGTTGTTATCAGTGCTACGAAAAGTTGTTGGCTCATTCAAGTATACAGTGAATGGCTGAGCATGGTGTTATGCTGCTCACTCAATATTTCTATGCATAAAAGCTCTGTGCATTCGAAAATCTTCTTGAACGGTGCACAAAATTGGTGGGTTTTCAAAAAAATTGTGTTGGACAACGAGCAGAATCGGAATATTTCTGAAAAGTGAGAGAAGCATAACAATAAAGAGAACGAGGAGAGGAGGCAGAGGACACTCTTCGACATTTGCGTAACCTGAATCTTCCTACCTTCCCCTTTAGCCCTTGTCATGTTTTAAATGCTGTATAGTTGAAGGTTTTCTAGCAACCAGTGGATATAATCTAAAAAAAAGAACTTTTAATTGACGACTTTTACAAACGCTCCTTTTTGCAGGATAATATCCCATAATGTGTTTTCAAATTTCTCAAACGTATTAGAATATTACTTCTGAATATTTTAGGAGCGACTCTTCTGGATGGCATGACTGTGAGAAGTGCCTGCAATATCAATCTCTCTGATATTCCTCCCTATATGTACCTTCAAGCAGGAAATCTCCCCAAATGAGCCCCAAGATTTTATTCGTAAAGCCTCGAGATATTTGCCATTGTTTAAAATATGCTCATTTTAGACGAATATTCTTGAAGTAGGCTTTAGCGACAATTACACTCACTTCGAGAAGAAAAAAGCCTCTGATTCGATCACAACTTTTTATGCGATTTCCAAGTGTTTAAACAGCTGTTCACCTACGCAGCGCAAACTTTCAAAATGCAACAAAAAGAGCTAAAATACATTGCAAAACACTCAAAGTTATTTTGAAAAGAGGAAAAAAGTCGACGGATACTCTTAATCTGATTATGGGAACTTGGAAGTTAGTTTGACATCCTAAACTACAAGAAACAAACCAATCCCATACTGCAATCTTTCTCAGGCAAAGGACTTAGTCTCTATGATGTCTCTGAAATTTCGAAAAAAAGCCAGCACTTGATCAACAGAACAGACGGCTCTTCATTCCCTTCCAGTTTCTATAATTCGCGGAAAGGCCAAAGCTATGCATAAAGAATCGGCACACCTTCTTGCTCTGAAAATTCTCGAAGAAAATATAATTGGCTCTTACAATTTTCAATAGTTCGGAGAACACTTAGTACTTAAAATTGATCTAATTCAACCCTGTTTTTGTTTGATGTCACCAGAAAAATTCGCAGCCATTTCACATTTGCTGTTTTCTCTCACTTTCTTTTCATATATCCATATTTATATCGCATATTTGTAATCATTTCTGATCAAGTTACCATCACTATTATCAAGCTTTCTCTAATCCTATCACTTATCACATCGTAGTTTTCAATGCAATATATACGCAACAATCACATAGGCTGTTATATTCATCCTCAGGATTATTTGGCGAGTTCCACAGAACGAAAGAGATTATAGAGGAAATAGAATGTCGAATGGTAATATGCAAATTTTTTTCTCTCATTTTTTACTCTCATTTTTTGAACGCCCCAGCAAAGAAATAAATGACAAGCAAGCAGATCGACGTTAAGAAATCGGATCCTTACTGTTGGCATAAAGCATTTTATCGATGCTATTCATGAGTGAATTCTATGATCACATTATTTTCAACTGCGCTTGCTAGACAATTATTTTATATCATCACACAAAGGAATAGAAAAAAAACGGACAGAACTGAAGCACTAACGATTAATGAAGCGTTACAGGATTACGTACCAGGTAACACCACCATTTACTTTCACCTTGAAATATTTGAAACCTCGCTGATCCTAAGCATTTCGTACCTTTTGCTAGTTCTAAGACAGGTGATCAAATGTCACAAGCGTATAACGTGAGAAGCGAACCAACCATTTGTCGTTGGCAAGGATAGTTGAAACCTGCTCGATAACGCTTTCATCGTTGCGTGACGCACTGGCTATTGTTAAACGAATCACATCACGAATTTGACTTGCCATAATTTCAACGTTGGCGAAACGCCGAGCCACTAACTAAATGCAAACAACATAGGCTCAAAACAAAATTGATGACGTATAACGGAACCAACACTACCTTCAATAATGGCATCATTCAAAGGTTTTTCCTCTCACTCTTCCGCAAATAGTGGCGCGCTTTTTTCGGTGCCATGAAACAAATACACCGCTACAATAGTTACAGGCAACAGCATTTTAGGTGTGGTTTCTGTGCTTATGCATATGTTAACATTCGATACTATTGAAGGAAGCAAAGGCAAAGCTTTGTTCAGTATTTTATCGCGGAACGGAAATGAGCGAATGAGCAATTAGCACAATCGTCTATGGTCAAAAACGGACTTTTGCAGTAATCGAAACGCCATTCGTAGTAGAATGTATGACGGGCCACGAGGGCACTCAGCGAGTGAGATATTTTCGTGATCCAAAAAAGAGCCATTTCTTCCGTAGACGAAGTAATTCGAGAATATGTTAAACTTGTGCGGAGATCCTACTTGGAGTCAGCCCCAAAAAATTTCGTTAAAAGAGCGGAAATCGCTTAGGCTACACGAATGTCGTCTAAATTCGAGGATGCCATACTTTCTTGTGCGTCTCCGACTTTCTTTAGGATAGGAATTTGAGCTTTTCTATATCAGAGGAGCTGAAATTTTGCGCCTCCTACTTAGCCTTTTGCAATGCCGAATTCTTAATTTTTTCAATTTCCTGAGGTTAGGACAGAATCGTCTCGATTCTTGTAGAATCGTCGATATGCAGAGAAAGACGTTGATTAATAATCAAGTTAGCGCAGTGAAACGAGGCACGGATCTTCGGATTTACTTCTATCACAGATAGCCATGAAAGTAGTGGAGTGGACTCGAATATCGAGCTCTCCGAAAGTACACAATATTGAAACGCAACATGACTGGTATCTAAAAAAACGGTCAGAAACTTTTGGTTCTGCTGAATACCTCAACTGTGGTTAACTATACGAATGATCAGTTTGAGTTAGCAATCCTCATTAGTTAATAAGTCTATGTTCTATCAAGTCAGCGGTTAGTAATACAATAATTTTCTAGCTATAAACACTTTAGAGTTGATTTATGGAAGAAATATTACTGTCGAAATGCCTTAGATATGAACAAGTGCTAGCCTTCAGATTAGCTCCCTCATAGTAGAGGAAGATACGCCAAACCCCAAACAGCTTTTATTCCAGTAAAAAAATCATTAGTTCCATTTACATCACTATGAAGACAATTCGGCTGTTCATATCGAACAATAAATAAGAACTCTAACAATAAATAAAAACTCTTATCCTCAAATTTTCCATAGTTTTAGCAGAAATTCCAAGGAAACTATTTATTATTATTATCAACAGTCGATAAAAGCTCTTAAAAGCCTTATCGCTTAAACATAAGTAATAAAAAAGGCNNNAGTAATAAAAAAGGCTAACTTACACCACATTCATTATTGGCTGAATCGGAAATCGACAAAAGTTCATTGCGATATCTTTCAAATCGAATAAAACTGCAAATGAAATTCGATTCGTTGAAAAAAAATGTTCGACTTCTCAGCTAAGATCAAAAATGAAACAATTCTAAATATTTGTCAATTCGATTTTAAACTATTACTATTCACCTACAATTCTCTTGTCAAATTCACGCGCTAAATGATAAAGAGCAACAAGTTTTTGAATTTCTACAGCATATATTAAGCACTAACAAAAAATCACATCATTTTTACAAGTTAAATATATAACAAAGCGGTACTTTTTATATGCGTCGATAAGTTTTCCATTAAAAATATAATCCTTGATTTCATCACGTATTCCAGAAGATTCGAAGAACAACTGCATACACAGTTCAAGTTTTGCACTCATCTTAAAAAGTGTATCCATTGCGTCGAATAGTACAGAAAGTGATTGCTTCTCCTTCATCAGTCTTTCTATCCTGAAAAGAAAAGAGGCATCTTTTAATAAATAGATATGATGCTGATCTTTATTTGCCTATTTATTGATGAAATGCACACCGCAATGGACTACGATATCTTCAGAAAACGATCGGAATGTTGATTTAGGACGGAAATAAAAGCGCAATTAAGACGGTTGAGAAATGAGTCGGAAAGAAGCTTTTCAACGCTTCTTTGATGGGATTTAGCTAGAAAGTTGGTTTTGTTGGAAGAATGTCAAATCTATTTGTATCCAGTATCTCATTTCCACCTAAAGCTGAAAGTTCCATAACAGAATCTTTCCTTGAAGTCAAGATCGCCCTGTCTAGCCAATAACTTCCAAGTGCAACCTCAGACACAATTACGGTAAAACTAATTAATACGGAATCCGTTGAACTTACAAGAATAAGCTTCCGGTCGTCTGTTATGTGCATAGCTCAAATATGAGGTATTTTCTAAATACCGATTTTATTCAAAGAAGGAAAGAATGGCATTTTCCACGCCTAGCTTAAAGCATTTCATCCTCTAATGAGATAGGTAGCTTGAATCATTTTTTCGTGCACAAAAGAGCAATCAATGACGGCACGAATGACGCAACAGACTTTGACGCTTTCAAATAGGCAGATCGGATTTTTGAAGGGAGCTTATGTTCGTCGTGCATGCGTTCAGGCTGCATTGGACGGAGTTACATGTTTCAGGGTTCCCAAGCATAAGAAGAAATAAAGGAGTTTTAGGCTCGTAACTTGCCTATTGAACGCTTAATGAGAAACAGGATGAAACGAGCACAGCTCATAGGTGCCAATTTTTCGGCTCGTTTGCTTACCTCAACTCAAAAACCATCTGCTCTCTTCGTTTGTTTAGGCTTTTCGATGAAATATTCGGTGCACTTTGCATATCCAAAAAGGCAAAAATCGAGTTGGGTATCCCACTCACTATCAGTATTCTTGTCACACCCAAAAAAATTATTATGCTTTCGGACAGCACTGCAATTAGTGGAATGCTCAAGTGCCAGATCGAACAACTTATACTTCGCAAGTCAAATTTCTAGTCAATCCTAGATTGGTCGTAAAGATGAATTCGACGCTAACTAGCCATTCGTTTCTGATTTTGGAGCTAAACAAAAAACTGAGATAATAAACAAATGCCAGGTGTTGACGCTGATTTGGGGAAGTGCACGCAAAGGTGATTCGGACGGCCTAACGAACTTTCTGAGAGTACAACACTCGCTTCGCCGCATAAATATTTTCAAGTCGGGAGCTCTAAGTGTTGACGGTTCGTCAACTTTCGGAACCGGCATCATTGGCATGCTACCGCACACAGATTTTGTGCACAGATGATGTCATCGTAATATAATTATAACTGGATCACCTCCTACCGAACCAAATTTCTGTGATTATTATAAGCGACTTTTATACAGTTTAATCGGAAATAACGGAGATTCAGGAATCGGTTCAGAAAGGAAAGTTCTAGCTTTTTTTGATGAAAGGATTCTATTGAAAACTGAACACCTGGAGGATATTTGTATGGAAGTTTCATGGAATGTATCGCTACAGTGGACGTTTTTTCTTGATCGAAAATCATTTCTGGAACGTAGTACAACTTTTGAAGACAAAATTAATTTTTGTTTCGAAATACAATATATCAACTCTTTCTTCTCTACTGTATCAGATTTTTCGAAAAATTCACCTTATTTAGGAAGAAAACGCTAAATTAATCTATTTTTCTAGATGAGTCAGCTGTGACAGTTGTTATTTTACGAAGAGAAGATTCCTCGTTAAGTTCAATCGTCAATGCAATGAAATTTTTTGTTTCGTTTTTCGAATTTTGATGCGCTAAATAGAGAAGAATGCTTCCAGTTTTTTTTGTCTCTGCGAATTTTCCTTCATTAGACGTTTTTCATCTGCCTCCTTTATCACAAAATATTCGTCGCGCATATTTTCACATCTATCAAAGAATAAAAATGGAAATAAATCATTCAAACTAAGAGAAAATATAATCTTTACCGCAATTTCCAAATCTCACAGAAGGAGAATTTCATTGGTATAATTTGCAAACATATAAGATAAAATTTCACAGAAGCTGAGCGATCTAAAATCACTAAAAATGGCCATTAAATCCAGCTTTAAAAGTGAGTGACTAATGGGCAAAGATTGTATCGCCAGTTATCAGAAAAACATTCCCACAAATAAAACCGAAATTCCTGAAACTTTCAGAACTCAATAGTGCATAAATTCGTAACTGAGAAGAAACACAACTGGATCAATAGTTAAATAAAATGAGGCAATCGCCTCGCTCAATGCATCACTCTCTCTCGATCGAAGAAATCCCTCAAATCTCGCAATATCAGTGAAAATTAGATCATCCCGGCATTTAGAAATTTTTGAAGCCAATACGGAGGATTCTGAAAAACATTGGTGCTTCTTAACTTCGTTGGCTGATAAATTCTTTTAAGAACACACTATAAACGAATAATTCGGCTTTCCTTATAATCGTGAATACCACCATATGCATAAAATTGACAGTAACGCAGCAATTTTTTTTTTCAAAAGACGGTTATCTGAGCTTACCTTCCCTCGATCTCTTTCACTTCGCTTTCTTTTGCGTTAAGGGAATGATCAAGCTCGAGTATGTGTATGTCATTATCCTCATCTGGAGAATTCGCCATATAGAAGCGACGTTATGAATTCTGAAACGTCAACAAACTCATTTTGAAAATCGTTCTCCAATATGTTCTCTTCATGTCGTTTCGTTCGTTGACAAGTACGTCCTCCGAGGCATTTCTATTAAGCAAACTAAGAAAATTTAGCCAAAGTCATTGATGAATCATCGCCAAATCGAAACTAACATTTGAAAATGGTGACAATATCATCACTGTTATGATTCACGTGCACAAAATTTCAGATGGCTTAAAATTTCCTGAAAACATTTTGGATAATTTCACACGGGGACATTTCAAGAATTCATTTCCTATGGACGCAAACGCAAAGAAATGGACAGACACATTATATGAACAGTCGCGAACAGTCGTAAAAATACTTCTATTTATGTCCTCAAGATCTTACATAAAAAGCTTTGTCTCCAAAACATCAAGCACTTTCGATTCGGACCCTTCCGCCTCTGTTTTGGTCGCCTAGCCCCCTACCACCTATGGCCCAGTCATTTGCGCTTCAATCATTTAAGCCCTAGTAGCCTACGTACAAGCGGTTTTGTAGTAGAGTTTATCTGTATAGACATAAACAATTACGATCAAATATTTGATGGTGCGTTAAAGGAAATGAGATGTGGGACAGTTTTTTAATTCCCATATTGGAATGGTGCAGCAAATTGTCGGTTCGTTGAAGTTGATGGGTTCATTAACACGTTACCATGCATTTTCTGTGAATTTCAACTGGTCGACTATCACGTGAAGAAACTTGGGGCTAGGATTTTATACGATTCGATAAGGAAGATGTACTGGAAACTTGGGATTCCATCCCAGGTTTTAAAGCTCCGATTGAGCACCCCAGCAGAAACCTCCAATTTTCACATTGAAAAGCTCGAGCTTTCTTCCGTAATTGCACCCCTGATTCGCGCCAACAGTGATCCAATAGCATTAACAGAAATTACTGATTGTTACTGGTCTCCTTTCCAATTTTTCAAACCAGTCATCTAGTCCCAGGTTCCCTTCTGTGCCTTTCGTTATGAAGCTGCGATCATGACTTTGCTGGACAAAACGCTGCAAGCAATAAAGTGAACAACCGGCTGATAAAGAACCCAAATCTTACTTCAGACCTCCTTTTACTCCTCCCGGCAAACACTTCGGAAATATGGCGTAGGTGGTCAAGGCAGAAGTGACCGATATGGCAGGAATATAGCATGTTGATGCGATCGTGGACATTACGGATACGGAACTGTAGCTCTGAGAGATTCTTAATTCGCAACGGTGGGTAACGGCACTATCAAACCACAAAAATCGGTAGGACTGTCGAAACCAGTGGGAACTGTATTGTAAAGAAGCCATCTATTACAGGTCAGTCTTTAAGCAACCTGGACCGATGAAACAGCCCTCTTCCTCAAAAATTAGAGGGCACCTCAGGTGTTGCGACTACTCGCGAGTCTGATTTAAGCTTTTAAAAGGTTCATTGATAAGAAAAACATGTCGACGCGGATATTGAAAATGCAAAGGAAGGCGCATGTGCACGTGGCGCCTTCTCTTCATAAATGGTCATTGTCTGTCGAAAGGGATTTGTTATGAAATCGTGACAAGGGGGTAGTTCTGCGCATTCTGATGCTAACTTCTGTTGTGTGGTGATTATTAGAGGACTGTGAATGCGCTAGTACCTCCTCTAAGGCGTTTTGTGCATTGAGGTACTAGTGTAGCTGGATAGTCGGCACTTGGGTCGAAGGTTTGCTTATATTCGCAGTTTTTATCGATTCCTGGTATTCTTCCGCTACTCTTCTTCACCGAAACTCTCATTCGTCGATCTTTGTCACTAAGATTCTATTCCAGCGGTACAGTGTGAATCCCGGTTATGGGTACCTCTATTTATATTCAATGCATCTCCACCCCGTCTGTTCCTCTTTAATTATCGCATGTGAACTTTTACTGAAAATTTCATGGAGCTGTGCCCACCCCATCAAGGAAGATTCCGTTGACAATGAGGAACCATTATAAAATTGGTCACTGTCGAAAGATTCACTCATTCAATATAAGTTCCGCTCCCCACCTGCGAATCTCCATTAGAGGTGATGTCTGCCACAGTCCACCGTCCCAAGTTGATGTCGAATATGGAAAACAAGTTGACGGCGCATTCGAAGTTCTGAAGGCACCTGAGGTTTATGAAGAACCCTAGAAGAGCGTAACGAAATTGTTCTTTGAGTTTTGTGTCATTACACTTGTTTAATGTTACTGTGCATTGTTTACGCGTCGTGTGTTACGTGTGCTTTGCAATATGCCTAAAAGTTTGATTAATAAAATGCGAGAGGTTTAATCACCCAAATCTGAGATTGGGTAAGGACGAACGTTTGAAAGAAGCGAGATGGGAGCAGTTGTTCGAGGAATCATCGTAAGAAGCAAAGAGGAGGAGTGGTGTAAGAAATCTCCGACTCCAGCGGAAGGGCAACGATCGAAAAAGCGAACAGGCGAGGTCACGAACTTCAGGTTATACTGGCTACCAGGTACAGAATAGTCCGGCTGTCAATACATCAGGAGATACATCGTGACTGTTCTTCCCAGCGGCCTCTTACAAATGCCAAGGATTCCTCCTTTCACATCATTAATCACCAGCCCTTAGTCCGATGTTTCGCTCCTATAAAAGTTCAGAAATCAAATTTTCAGCGTGGACGCCATTTTTTTTTTACTCAGCGCATCTTCCATCCTATACTTCGTCCCCCTCCACACCCTATGCAGCGACAGAAAAGTTGGGAAAGTTGAATTCAACCAACTTCACCGTCGCTGTGCAAAAAAATCTTTTTTTTTTGAATGGCAAACATTATGGCGGAGTTATTAATGTAAGATTTCTCTGCTTACGTATAGCTAAACTCGATTTGAATTTATGTTTGAAGATCGTTGAAGATTTTTTGTGATTCCATTTCATATCGCACTCTCTCCTTCTGCAAAATTTGCATTGCGCTGAATGTAATCGAAATCGAAAACGAAACTAACAAGTTGAATTGGAGTGCCTTACCATGTTATCCGATATTTTAGGTGGCGTTTTGAGCGATGCCTTTTATTCAGCGTATGACAGAGCGTTATTCAGCAGTTGAGGTTACTTGCAAATACCTCTAAAGCGCAATGTTTTGCGTTTTTAAATGTCTACTATTCCCTATGGTTCTTCATTTGGTAATTTTTGAGTTTAAGATATTTTATTGTGATTGATCATGAGTCTGGAGTAAGGCTTATTGAACGTGAGGTCTTATTTCAAATCCAATGTGAATAAGGACGAAATACAAATAAGGCAATAGACCTTAATGAGCATGAGTAATTTTAATGCGCTCTTTCCGCTCATAGTTTGCAGAAACGCGAAGAAATCTTTACATAATCAATATATACAAGTCCATTTCGAATTTTCTTATTCGGTGAAAACATTCGATCGTCAAGGAAAGAGATAGTATACAACACCGGGAACTGAGCAGTACAATACTGGTAGAACTGTTCGGCAAATGTAGACTGGGCCTAAATATGTAGAAAAGGCTTTATAAGATCATCTCGCATAAAGCCTAGTGATTTTCTTGAAAACCTTAGAAACACTGAGAGTTTCTCCTATGTGTAAAGCCTTTACACTAGATCTGTTCGAAAAAAAAACTATCAAAGAATGAAACGGTTCCTATGACAGAAGTTATCAATCTGATCCGGCAATGCTTTTTTTTCCACTGCAATCGTGGAAACATGAGAAGAAGACGATCTTCCCAAAATAGGTGGTAAAGAGGGGAAGGGGAAAATTATTCTGAATTGCCATGAACAAAAAAGACCACTCAGGGAGGTTATTCTAAATGTCCATGAAGTTATTTTTATTACATCCTTGAGGAATCGCCCATGTAGCACTAAAATTCCTAGCTGTACGATGTGAATCTCACGGAATAAATAGATAGGGCTGTCACAAAAGAAATGAGTCAGCTCTTGCGAGCAGTGCAGGCTGTCGACATTGTTGCATTTGCAATGGCATCAGCGAGGGGCGGGGTGTTAAGTAGGCTCGGCCGAAAAAAATAGCCTTTGACGAAAGTGCAGTTGATTCAGCAACTAAAAAGAAAAGTACGATTCTATCTTTCCCTCAGAGCAGTCTTTCATGAAAATGTAGCAGCATTAATCATCTACTGCGCTTATTACAAAAGAGGCACAGGGAAAAGGCTTAATCAAGGAGCTCGCACGATACATTCATTAGCAGTCGGCGTCATCATTTCACTACATAAATTACCAGCAAATAAAAAAACGTGTGCAATGGTGCTTTCACATTGAGACTCCTCTCCTAGATCATATTAATCCTTCATAAAAGGTTAATCTCACTTAATCAACTTGTTGTTAAACATAGCAATGGGAATTTTTTTTGCTGTGTGGGCATACGACATCTAACTATGCGGGAATAAGGAGAAGTATTGCAAAAACCAATGTTATCCAAGGAATATGAAGAATCATAGTTTTGCAATATGCTCATTGCCTTCTTCTTTCCGTGATGCAAAAAATAAATAAAATTTGCTTGGTATGACAGAACCGAAACCCGGTCTTCGAACCAAAAATCTATTGAGCAGTGATGCGGCCGTCCTAGCTTTTCATGATAAAGCAATACTTTACAAGTTGAACTCAGATAAAAGTGGGCATTTTTCCTGGATTTGCACGCTTTTTCCTCTTTTCTTTTCGCTTTTAACGATCTGTCTGCGTTTTTTCCGGAGATGAGCTCTACTCGCCTGATACAACGACTGGCGCACCACGGGACGCAGTTTTTACCTCCTCGATGCCTGTTTCCAGAAAACTTAAAAAAAAACTATCTTTTCGTTGGATGTTTGAACAAATCGCACTACTTCCGTATGGAATGCGACTATCCAGTTAATCTTGTTTCTTTTTTATGTCCCCATTATTCATCGCTACCTTGACCTCCTGTCCACTTTTCATCATCAAAGACACTAGGTGCCTGGCCATGGAGCATGAAATGGGCAGAAATAATTGCCGCTCATAATTGATGATGTTGTCGGGACGTAATGAAATCAATCACTCAATCGATTTGCCTCCAAATTCAACATTGTCGTTTGGGAATTATCCATCACGAGGCGTCCTATACGTTACAGTCCGTCACGAGCGCAGTGCAAACACTTCAAATGGTGCCCTCTCGTCCCATAATCTGCTAACAGTTGCTCCTCTGTGGATGGAGAAAGGAAAAGAAAAGCGACAGTGTTCGACCGCGTTCATTGATTCGAAAATACTGCAACATGCTGTGGTAGGAATATTGGAGCAGTGAGCGTTAACGGAGCGGCATTGAAGGTCCCCTAAGTCGAAGGATATCAAGATAGGCAAGCGAAACACTATTAAGATTGTGTTCTGTGATAGTCGTAATGTCTTTCTGGCACCATATGAAAACTGCTTATATGAAATCATTGGAAATAACGCATGGATTGAAGACGGTCATTCCTTAACACTCATAGTTGGATTGATTTCGAATTCCATAACAGAGCAAACAAATAAGCAATTTTCCATTGGTTATTGTTATCGAACAATTTTAGCTTAATCGCGAAAATGTGTTGACGACAGATGATGAAAAATTTTCCTAAACGTATGAATATGTAAAAGTTTCACCAGAAACACTCGTATATTTAAGGATGGAAGGAAAAGTACTCAAAGCGAACGTACATGAAGACATTTGACTTTTCGGTGTTTTCAATACATATCAAAAGAGAGCAATGTTTAAGAGCGGATGTCCATGCTAAGCATCAGTGGGATAGTGGGCTACTGAGTCTTTTTTCAAATGAATCGTCTCGGTTTTTTTGTTTTGTTTTTATCGTTTTAACTTCTCGATTGGTTCTTTTTATTGAGTCCTCAGCCCACCGCCTAACCTCATCTGCGTGGCTGATGAATTTTGCCGAAACATCGGACGAATAATCATTCGGCGCTGAACATCGCAATCTATGAATGTGGCTTGCCGTCAAACATTTGATCATATTCTTTCAAATGAGGCAATGCTTATTGCGCATACAACGTCGGATGAAAAGAAAATCCACGAACTGTTAGCTCTATGATTGGAAATAATTCTTAATGTTTTAATTAAATTCTTATCTTTTGCAGTTCATAAGGGTAGCCATGTTTGTTGTTCAAAAATGAAAATAAATTCAATGGGTCAAAATGTACAAAACCGAATAGAATGTATGCAACATTTCAATGTACATTCGACGTAATTCTAGAGAGTCGAGACATACCGCTACAAATCTTTCAGCATAGCTTGTTTTGGGAGCTTGTATTACCAAGGAGCAAATTTAAAGAAGAACCGTTGAACGTTTTCGATTGTGAAAATGTCGCCTGTAACGCCAGGATGCCAGGTCTTAGCTGCGTATTTTAAGAAGAACCCTGATTTGAGATAAACAAGCCAACGTGTGCGTTGATACTTTTTGAGATGGAAAGAGAAACGAGACTTGTATTAGAGGTTTCTGGTAATCGTACCAGTGTGCACATTGAATATGATTTTTGAACCAATCAGGACTTTAAGGTTCTTAGAGGAAGATATTGCCGCAAAAACACAATTGGGTATCGGCGTCTGGAGGTGAGGATATATAAGCAGCAAAACATTTCGCATCAGGGATGCTTAGCTCCCAGTGATGAGCAATCGTTGTGGGTGACAGAATGGATGAGATGCGGTTCAAAATCGTCCGCATAAAGGCGTGCTGAAGTACACTGTTCGGCGAGTATTCATGCAAATCTTTTATGTATATCAAAAACAGAAGTGGGCTAAAGACACTTTCTTGAGGAAAAGCACTCCACGCCTCGGATCCATTGAAAAGCGCCGTACAATGCAGTTACAGAAGGATGCGCGCAGTTGCGAGGTTGTAGAACGAAGCAGGAAGAAGCCGAACTGCTTTTTGATATGAAGCCGTTGTCAAGAACATTAGAAAAAGCTTTTTCCGAGGTGCTTTCAAAAATGTGACATAGTACGCATATCAACGATATTAGCCTGTAATTTGCAAGGTTGTTGCGCGAGCCTAGGGATAATTCCTGGAGTTATCCACAGGTTTTAGACGACGCCAGAATCGGAGAACTCTCAGAATGGTATGTGTATAGGAAGTGTATATAGGAAGTGAGGTTTGTTTTAGAATGGAATAAGGACTTCGAGAAGGCAGAGTTACGTTTTTGAAGAAAAAGGCACACAATTTACGCGCAGTTTCAGCAACATGTCGAGGTCGCTATCACTGAGCAGTTCTGGATGTCGGTGAAATAGGTAAATGCGAAAAGCAGTCAAAAAAATTATGCCGAGAAGAGATGTGCGAAGATATCTGCCTTGGAAGGGTCGTCAGTTGCCAATCGGGCAGACTCACAGAATATATCGATGTGTCAGAGGTCCTATAGGCAAAAACGATATGAACGAGAGCAATGAGAAACAACAGAACTTCAATCCCTCTCACAATTAACAGATGAGCAAGCTCTCAGCAATCCCGAAGGAACAAAAATTTGAATAAGTATAATACGCTTTCATCCCCTTCTACCCTTCGATCGTAACAATGACATCAGATTTGCATCGATAGCAACGGTAGCATTAAAAACTTTTGCAGTTAACTCCCGGCTTTCTATAATGGAATAGTTGGATCATGAATAGCTGGAAAAGATTGGAACACAATAATTTTTTGCAGAAACAACTAGTCCTTAAAGTAGATGCATCTGAGTGGCATATATGTAGGGTGCTGATGCGTTGGCAACGGTTAGCTGAAATTCAGTGAGGATTTCTATCTATTAGACAATTGCTCAAAAGACGACCTTCCCACATGTATTTTAAATCGCTGTAATAACACTTGAAAACTGTGGCCTTATTGTTGCGTTTACACTATGTCTTGCACTCGCAAAACTGCGCTACGAAGAATATTCTAGTCGTTCTTCCGGGCCGGAATGTTGCGAAACTGCGAGCCGACGATATTTTAAAGATTATGCGGAATTTATTCTCCAGAAAATCTCTACAGAAAATACTCAGCCTGCTCAAGGTACACATGAAGGAAGCAGTGGTCACCGTAAACAAAAGCGTTGAATTCTTTTTCGATCATGTCACCGTTTCGAATATCGCCTGCGAGCATAACATCTCTCAAGGAATGTCGACAAAGGGAGAAAAGATGGTTAACAACAACAAGTGCGAAAAACATTGCTGCGATCGTGTCAGAAAATCACGTGAAAATGAATCGTCTCACGACGAACGGATAAAAGGAACTACCGCTGTAGCTTCAATGATTTTACCAGTTTCAATCGTCGACGCTACTCTGATCGTCGATGTCATATCAACGCTCACGCCACTTCAATGCTATTGTGGCTAAGATCGAGAAGTCGATGAGGGGGGATTAGGCGCAACTTTTTTTCGCATTCATTCCGTTTCTTTTCGATTTCGATTCTGTGACTCATTACTTTGAATCTCATGACTACCGTCACATACTTTTGTCCCGCTTTCGAATTGATTGCTGAAGGTTTAATTACTCACGTTTGAGGCCATGAAGGAGGAGCTATTCCACTGCAGACTGCAGCAGAAAGGATGATTAGGAAAATTCTCTACTTCCGTCGATATCTGTATATGCGTAGTCGTCGACGAATGCTTCCAAGGCGAGCCTTATTCATCTCAATCTTCGGCCATCAATGAGTGCTCATTCATTATTACTGCCTTGACGTTTTAAATAAACTGCTCGCCTATAATTTCTGCCCGATTTCTTCAATAATATTCCTTTTTTTCGCGTAATGCACTAAAAGCTTTGATAAAGGTCGCGATCATGGACGACGGTACTCGAAAACGATTTTTAAATGGATAAGCGACACCTCACTAGTAAGCGAATAGATTGATCTCGAGAAGCTCTATCTTTGAAGGACGAATTTCAGATTCCTCAATTAACGCTTCGTCGTTCATTACAAAACTTTCTCAGCAAACATTGATGCAAAAACTCCAGCAGCAGCGGTTTGTCGAATGCTAGCCACATCAGAAAAATGAGTGCTGTCGTCATTCTATCGTCCGGAAGATCTTCAATAACAGCCTGTAAATTCTTGTTTCCGATGATTCCTGATTGGTAATTGATTCAACCCAGCCAGTGATGATGATGGAGCGTGACGATGTGGATGTGGAGACACTCAAGGTGGGGAGGAGGGGGGATAGGACTTATGACTGGTATTCAGCAGTTGGATGAGGGATACAAATTGTTCCAGCGCTCGATGCACCTCGCATAGGTGCTGGAAGTTATTCGAATGTGATAATGGGGCGTCAAATGGCAGAACACGATGATGATGCCGGCTACGAACATGACACTTCACATAAGTGAAATCATTCCAAAGTCAAGGACACACCGTCATGTTTACATCTTTAAGTAAATTACCTACCTATTTTTTCATCAAAATGAATATATCGAGAGTCTCATTCGCAACTAAATTTTCTACGAATCAAAACAAAGCAATGCATTGCACATTTCAAGGTACAAATTTCGATTTGAAAAGAAGAAAACATCTGATGCTCTCAGTCTCCATAGAAGGCTTCGAAGTGATCTAATCTTTCATGAGTAGCTGCAGCACACTTGGCAAACAACGAGGGCTAGAACATCAACAAACCTGCAGATGAAATCGCTCTGCAAAGCGGATATAATCCAAAATTATTTTCGCAAACTTCGTTATTTTCGCAAAAAGTTCGTTTCATTCATCACCACAGTGGACTGCACATGAGTGGCTTTTTCAAGTTATAGTGTGCTAGTCCTATTCATAGCTGGAATTGAATATCTTTGATCAGACGAGTTGAGAATTTTTCTAACTGTACTTGATGTGTCAAAAAAAGTTTAGAAACAGAGGAAGTTTTATATTTTCGCTCTCAAAATATCATTGCAAAGAAAGTCATCAGTCGGCCTGCAAAAGAAATTAATAGTTGGGGGGGGAGGGGGGGGAGGGAGAGGGGAGGGGGGAAGGGAGAGGGGAGGGGGGAGGAGGGAGAGTGGAAGGAGGAGGTAGAGGGGGTGGGGGAATTTAAGAACTGCCATGAAAATGTAGATTATTTTCTGTCGTAAATGACGGAGTAGATCAAAATACTGAAAGAGAGATAATTCTTGCAAATAGACAACTAAACAGCACATTACTACAAACGTTCTTTTTTTGCGGCTTTGTCGACTAGAGTTTTCGTCATGTGACATATTTTAGCGCCTGCGCATAGCCGTAGAAGCTAGCAGTTAGATTTTCGGGCAGTCAAAAGTTATATGCGGATCCTTGAGGGCGTTGCATTCGCTCGCCATCACTCTCTCGTTTTTTTCTGGATTCAATTGTGCCTCAGTGCACAGAGTGCTACGAATGAAATGATTTGGTCAAGAACATCGGCATGAGTGTAAGGTCAGCAACATCTAACTGAAGCAGCTGCAAACTACTTTTGTCAAGGCTTTCGCTCGTTTGCTCTATATCGTCGGACAACTAGCATATGATTTGCATAGGGGGAATGACCGAGACTTTCCGTTAAACGGTGAGTGATTATTGTGGAGCCCAGTAGCTGTTCACTCCTTTGGGTGACCTTAAGATTACTGTTTTTGACCTTGATCATGCCAAACATGCTGTATTATAGCAACTTCCAACATTATAAATCTCATCTAAAACTCTACCCGATGAGAATGCACTCGATAATCTGATAACAAATAATACCTTATCCATTAATACCTTGTTAACACATACTAGGTGGTGGGTGACCACAATTTCTCGATTAATTCCGCATTATTTTGCAAGTAGGCACTGGTCATTTCTAGAAGTCACCGCATAACTGTTATACTTCTCTAAACGTACTCTTTAAATGACTAGTGGTCTCAAATCAAGATGGTGCTCCCTTAATATGATTTGTGAAATTGATTAACTGCAAGCGATAATATCTACGAAGCGCATTTGCATTTCTTCTGCTATGCGACTTCGTAACGAGTCGTTGCTTCCATCTGAGAGAGGCTTGAAAAAGAATCTTTAATTACTCAATGTAAGCTTGAAGCTAGCTGATAAAGAATGCTTTGTGGAAAGATTGTTTTCGACTTTGCGGCTCTTAGATTCAGAAATGTAACTCCGATCTTACATTGGTGATGGAGGAAATGCGACTGCGTTATACGAATAAATGTTTTACGTTTCATGTTTCGAGCTTGTTGCCACTGACATTTGCAGATAATATTCGGCAAATTACCTTATACAGACTAGTAATCTGTGAAAAGCTTAAAAAAGCCATTGATTTCTCTAGAGCAGGAGACATTTCTACTGTTATTTTGTCGATCACTTGCAAATGGAGTGGGTGGCTGAGGTTTTAAGACAATTAAAAGAAACACTCATGACTGAAGATTTCGTTAAGTACGGTAAGCCAGCTATCTTCTGTTTGTTTCTGATTTTCCAGGATGACAACATATCGCGTCCAAAAATTTTGTTGAATTTGTAGTCGCTTATCTTCTATGTTACTTCATGCTGATACAATCTTAAAATTGATTTGCAAACGACAAAATGTGGCATCGCTAATTTCCTCAAAAGCACCATCTTCTATTCGTGGTCAGGCTGCATGCGCAATTTCTAAGCCGCCGAATTTGATTTTTTAAGCTTCTTCCTTTTGCTACGCATCACTATCAATCTTCCAAATGACCCATAAAGCAACTCAAGAAAGCTCCTAGCGGTGTAAAATGCTATGCTCCTATATCTCTTACCCTGACAATATGCAAGGTATTCGCGCGTGCTTAGTAAGTGATGCTGCAATATAACTTTTTCTTTTTCATTAGCTTAAAAAACATTTACGCAGTGCAGTTTACGCAGCTTACAAAAGCACAGTACAGTATTATTCAAACAGTCTGTACTCCGTCGCATTTTCTTGTCGCCCTTGAATACAGTTCTGCAACCTTCGGAAGTGGGAATCGAACTGATGACATTTACATTAACTGCACGAAAGTGTTTGACATAATTGATCACAACAGGTCTCTGTCTAAGTTTGAAAAGTTTTTGCCTTGAGATAATTGTTTAAATAAACAAGAGCTTATTTATGGGTGCACATTCAGAAATAAAACAAGCAACTGATCAGCAAATAATCAACCGGTCGTTAATAGCGTTCTATAAAAGATCTTCCATGGCCATTTTTTTGTTCTAGATCTATGTTACTAAACTTGCCGGAAAGGTCGGTAATGGTTGTCAGCTCTTTGCCGGCATCCTGATGGCTTACCACTCCGCCAGTCATCCCTTATCTGATATTCGTTTAGAGGAATACGTCACTGTCTAAAGAAATAGTAATTTAATATTTCGCTTCGAAAATTTTCCATTCTCCATATAAACTTCCCTCGCGGATACTTTTTCGAAGGTCAGCATAAAGCCGTTGCTGACAGCTTTCATCGAAATTCCTGGTTAGGTGCCTAAATCCGGCGTGATCTCCATTAGAATTTGCTTTGTTAGAAACATTTCTGCAAAAAACGTTCAGAATATCAAGCACAGTGCTAAGAGCTTTAGAACATGAAAGCATCGGACGTTATCACCACAGTTATAATGTCTGTTACCCGCCTATATTTGAGCATTACTCGTCAAAGGTGGCAACACATTTTGCTTACGTTATTCGGCCGTCAAAAATTTAGTGATAAAACGTTTCGCAAAATTATGCTGTCGCTCGATGAATCTAGTTCGTTAATTTTAAGTCTTACAAAATTAGCTTGAAACTCATATGAAATTCGATTGACATAAAACACGCTCGCTAATTTTTGTCATTGAAGGAAGAGAATATCGTAGCCTAAGCGTCATCGAAAAGCAGCGTTTCAAGGCTGCGTCCTACAATGTCTTGTCAAAAATTTAGTAATACATCGTTTCAGTATTGCTGATGCGCTTTCAAAACTGACGTATTACTGACGTAAATACTGGCGTTTCGCTGTTTCAGTATTACTATATTACAAACGTTCCTTCGCCGTTTATTTCTTTGTTTTCGATAAATTTCCATCCGTATACCAGTGCAAATCTGCTCAATAAATGGAGTTCAATAAGCATCAGCTCTTTTCTCTCACTTTACTTGACACCAACAATCTAATGCAGCTATCTCCATAATACGCTCTTAGCGCAGTGTATGCAATTCGTTTACTTTTCATTCGCCGACCGAGTTTATTTTCAAAATGCGGCGAAATTTATGTGGTGTCATAAAGTGAATTATGGATTTATTCGTATGTATTTTTAAGTATATTTATTTCACCGCTGCAGAATACTTTCTTAGATGTTTTATATTTGTCGCAACAATAAAGATTATACTGCTATTTCTTTGATGTTATCAAGCATTCTTCATTGATATGTTCAAGCTCGATTTCTTTATTGTACCAGATATGTCACACCTTAGATATTCGCTTTCCTCTTCACTTCCGTCGATTTCAGAAGGAAAGCTGTGAGATTTTTCTCATCCTAAAATACCACTGAAAATGGTTTGATTTCGGCTCAAAAACGCACTATTCAAAAATATCATTGAGAAGGTCTAAAATTAAGTATTGCATCATTGTTTAGTGTTTTATGGTCGTTTACATTTTCATGGCGTAATGCAGCGATTTCATGCTTCACTAATCCTATTCTGAATTTGGGAATAATTGATTACAAATTTCCGGGAAATGGCGCGCTCGGATGTGCAACCTCGTAATCAATCTCAAAGGAATCGTATATTGTCAAAAGCACCTTCGAAGTTGCAGATTTTCGAACTTTTCCCG
>JAARMF010000471.1:14526-30764 GCA_022844705.1 Toxascaris leonina | reverse complement strand
TATATATATATATATATATATATATATATATATGCAGGTCGCAGGCGCAAAAGCGCATGCCATTTGTTGAAGTGCAGAGGGCACAAATTAAAAATCAAAGTTACGGAACAATTCGTATTTGATGATAGTTTTCGTGCGTGTCTTTCTGCAGAGCAGTTCCATTTAATGTAAGTGCCGGCCTGCGGCACGCCAGCGTATTATCGGCGATTGCGTGCAGGCCGCAGATATTTGCCGAAAGAATAAGATTTTTTGAAAAGCTCTGTTATGTACTGGTAGATAATCCATATATGTACATATATATATATATATATATAACTATAAATGTTATATATAGTTATATATACGTATGAATGCCATGTGTATGTGTGTATATATAGTTATGCATCGGGCAGTGCCTATATGCGCTCTTATGTTAGCTCGAGTCGTAAGCTGTTTACACTGTGAAATATTTTACGCCATAGCGTACGGTTTTGGATTAGAGCTTCCCAAATGTGTTGCTGAGCGACCATTGAAGATTGGAGCCTCTTACCATCAAGCAACATTTTACGAACCTTCTACACAAAGCCGAATTGAGATTGCACACTTGTATGTTGTCAGTGAGAGGATCGGGATGAGATTTTTCTACTCTGAAAATCCACTGCGAAGGTTTCCGCCTAGGATAGAGATTTGGAAAACGCTCGCTGTCATCGGGGCTTGTATAGAACTGCAGCAGATCTACTGTTTTTTCAAAATTTGTAGGCACACTTTTTTCGTACGCTGCTTGTTTGGTGCAGTTATTTCGGCTGAAGTCCAGATACGCCGGAAACAGTGATAAGGAAAGTCCGCAGCCTTCTTCTGGATTGTTGCTTTTGCAGCAAATTAACTTTTGAGGTGTTTGTGCAAGCAATACTGTCTATCCTGGAGACCTTCTCTGGATCCGTAGGATGTTATCCGAGATATTGAAAGTTCTTTTTTTCCATCCATCAGTACAAAGGCATATGTTAGTTATCTTAAAACAAGGATTTGAATCCTCCATATTGCGAAGCACTTCTGGGATTTGACGATTCATATGGCATAGCATGCACAGAAATTGCAACAATTGGCACAATGCGCGGAACTATTTGAAGCAAACTTGGTTCTGATCCTCCCAGTTTATCAAAGTTCTTTCAAAGGCCATTTTTGCTCATACGATGTGATTAGCTACTCGATGAGCATCACGACACCACATTGTAGGCAGCACGATTGAAATCACTTAGAATGGTCTTGTATTAGTTGGCATTAAAAAGCATCACTAAGTTTGGACAACGCACTGCCATCGTCAGGAAAGGTGTCGAATGTTTCGAAAATATTGTGTTTACGGATGGCTGTTTCTCAAAACTACTGAATTTTTATTTTTCTATGATGCTGGTAACTTCAGACATCCTGAAGTTTCCTGCTTACTCTCCATTTCAACTCAGAGGTAGAGGCGAGGGCCGAGTTAGCCACCTGTCACTCGAGCAGCAACAGTATTCAGCAACTCTCAAGATGGAGTTGTCTGAAGTTCTAGTTGTGCGAGAGTCCACTGGAAGATGGAGGCATGGAAAACGTCTAATTTTACCACGAAACTCTTCTTACACCATTCAGGTCATTGCACTGCGCCGCGCGCAAATGAAACTGCGACGGATTTGCTGTTTTCGTAAGTTGTGGTATTAGTTTCCCATTGCATTGGTATACAGTTCATTCGATACATCAGCAGCAGCCAAAATCCAAAAGATCTGTTTTTGCCACTCGACATTCATGGCTAGGTTCGCATAGTATGTCGTTTTTGAACCTCGTTGCGGATAAATAGGATTCGTTTCAGGTATAATGCCAAAACTGACTATGCGAATGTTGCATTCCTTTCGACTGAGTAAGCGCTCCATTGATGTGATATAGAAGTGTGAAGGACGCGAGGTGCTCGCGAAACTTACTTTTTTCTCATGAAAATGATCAAAGGTGAAAACAACAGCAAGTCTGATACCTGCGGGTGAACATAAAGATGTGGAAGGCGTCGACTTCCAGAGGTAGGAGAGTGGAAGGGAGGGAAGGTAGAGAGGGGGAGAATCGGCTCAACGACAGCGACTACTGCCAGTCTTCTCCAAGCTAGCGTCTCCGATTTCTTCAGCGCTATTGGGATCTATGTAGATCGATGACAACAGCAACAATGGCAGATAAATACTAGAGCGTACTCACTGATGAAAAGTTCACCTAGTTCTGAAATATTTTTCAAATGCGGAGAAGAATAACCTCCCAACGAAACTCGCGTTGTCTATAGTTTATCACGGCGGAAGAAACTACAGCTCATGAGTTTTTTTTGGGGGGTTATAGGACACAATATTAACTTACTTTAGGGAATTTTTCTCATGGTTAAGTATAGTATGAAACAACTCATGAAAGTTTCCACTTTGTACAATATCTCATGAAACTCGGTGGGCTATAAAATGATTCAGTGAAGCGTAAAAGGATTTTGAATTGTAGAATTGATAGCAAATTGCACAGTATACCAGAGGATGCATTCAAGTATTAACAAACGTGATCGAGAGCCATCTAAGCCTTTTACGAAAGATCCATTTTCTTCAGGAAGGAGGAGGGAGATATGAGGGTCCATCAGTGATGAATGAAATTTAACCGATTGTGAAATGCATGTCAACCTGTTGACGTCTTCGAGTATCCACAACTCGCTTTGATTTCGATGCGTTTTGCCATCTTAATTTTTGATCTCTAAATTTCCAAATCTCAACTTTAGATGTTTCGAGTTGAAGCTATTTGATGGGCGGATACAGGAACTGCAAAAGCGCATATCATATCATCCTTTCTTGCTCATTTTCTTTCTCCTTCATTCATTATTAGCATGAAAAAAACAAACAATTCTAGAGGAATTCGTTTTGATGCGCTTTTTGCAATTTCTGCTACGGGAACCGCCTGATACTTTCGCATCTATCCAATAGCCTTCCATCTAATCAGGTCGTTCAGACGCACAACTGTCATGAGACGCAAGTCGTGGTCACCAACGATTATGACACACTAGTCGGCAAGATAAAGGAAGCAGATGCTTTTTTTGGCAGTCATCGCCCATTGTCGAGCAGTGATTATGGAGTATGCTAATTGCAAAGCTAATTGCAATTAGCATACTCGAAACTTTTTGGCTACAAGCTTATAGCCATCGCTTTACCACTTAATATTTGGCCCATCCTTATCATCGGTTGTCCATCCACGTAGAGCGTTGCGAAAACGTTCCTATAGTATGCGTTGCGTGTTTTCCAAAAGTTGTTTGAGGTAGTTCAATCAGCCTAAACGTTGCGTAAGATGAACAAAGCTTTTCAAAAACACCTAACGAACCATAAGACCTTCCTAATTAACTTGTCGACTGTTATGCGGTCTACGCATTAAAAGGCAATTTTTTTTTCGATCGCTGAGAAATTTTAGAATGGATACTTTGTCCTTTTTCAACTGATTTTGGGAACCAGCGAAGGAGCTAGACGAGTTGGCCACGGATATCTGTACTAAATATTAATTTCTCTTGGAGCACGACAAATGAGGGCCTTTGAACATATTGTTAAATTTTTCTACAGGTGAGAGCTTCGATAGACGAGAGAAGAATATATCCAACCGACTGTGCATTGAGTGCATACGTGCTTATTTCTACTTCTTCTCCCTCCATTGTTCTAAAGCGCCAAAGATGCAAAGGTCTCAGACAGTTTCGGGAATAAAGTGTGTAAAATATGGGCGAAGGTGTGATCGAGAAAAAATGTAGATGGCGAAGGTGTGGTCGTATGATATGAGAACAAATGCTAGTAAGCATTATTTGAAATCATTTCACTCCTAGAGTCTCAAGATTGTGGCAGCAGGTTCTGACAAAGTTGATGACCTAAGTGTAAAATGCATTTGGAGGTTGAGTATTTCGAGATTGAGCAAGAACTTACGAGAAATCAATCCACCATCCCCCCAACATATATCATATCACAAAATGTTAGCAGTCGTTTTTTTAGTTTTATGTACTGACTAATCAGAAAGACATACAGTTGCAGGATTGTCACTCATTTTTGGGAGAAGATTTGAAATTTTATGGAGGTTTGAAATTCGTAAGCAACAAATCGTCCATATACAACCCCTACCACGTGAAACTTCCTCAATGAAACTCCTTATTACAAATTAAGGTTCCATCTCATGTTTTGCATCTGATAACTTTCTTATGCCTCTTGAAAATCGTCCTTGCGAAACATTAAAACTGCTTGCAATTTTGATCCAATGATCCAAGACCTCCTAAACTTCTCTCGTCTGATATGTTGAGTTCATTGCCGTATGAAGTTAACATGACTGTTAGGCGAAATGCTCTATAAAAAAGGGACCGAATTTACCACTGCATATAGTTTAACATAATTAAAAATATGGCGACGTTACTTCACGTCTCCCGAAATTTTCGGAAATAATTTCTTGACATTTACGTACCGGATTTTGTAATGTTTTATCCCAATGTTCTTTCGCACGTTCTTTCGGATGATTTCTGACAAGGGAAAATGTGCTCAGTGGTTCTTATTGGCAGCATATTGGTGAAAAGTTTTTGCTGAGCAATCGAGGAAAACAATTGTCCCCTTTCATTTTTGGTACTGCCGCGGCTGACATTAAAACATCACCTCTCTATAAATTTCTCCTATGCCATCCGGAATCATTTTTGTAAGACTCATTCACTGCTTTTTCATGGCCTATATAAAGGAAAGGGCGTTCGATTAGAAGGAGGGTTCTTCTTTATCAATTCTCATGTGTACATAAATGTAACGAATAAGTACGACGCTTTGAGGTCCTTTCTCTTGTAGATGGTAGCTTCAGTTGAATCAGGTAAAACAATCCACTGTGACGTCATTCATATATCCTTAGAGAACAGGAGATTAAAAAGGATAACAAAGCAAATAGGCATAGTTGAATGAAAATCGATGAGTGGAGGGAAATAAATTCTTAGCATAAGAAAACGAAAAGAACGTCGGATAGGAAAAAACTTGAAAAAATAACTATCGAATATGAAATAATACGTTCAATTGTTGGGCATTTAAATGGTGGATAGCTTAATTCACTGTGATCAGAAATAAATATTTTCGTATGTGTATGTGATTTTATTTGAACAATTTGTGAAAGGTAATATATCAGGGTTATATGAGCCGTGTCTCAGTTTCAGTTCAACAAAAGATCTCGCACTAAAAAGAACGTTTTGCATAGCTTCCAAATTCGAGTTGTAGGGAGTCTGGAATATGCTTCCCGCTGATAACCGTAATGCATTCATTCGTTTAGCTTTTGAGCTGTGGCTGAGTCGTTATGATCAGCATACGAGCGTAATATGTGACGTATTAAATGGTTAAGCCGCCGGAACTGTAGCGTTGCGAAGGATTTGCTCGCTTTTTTTGTTCATGGCCATATAACTTTCGTATGTGCTCCCACTTCATTACGTGAAATAAAAGAATAACTATGTATACTATGTGAAAATTGTATACGAAAAATAATGTGGATTAATATCCGTTCGTTCTTCAGATGAGCGATCGCAGCTAATGCGAATGAATGGCAGAGACTGTACCTCTACGCGTAATGCGCTCACGGAATCTCACCGAAGAGCAGATTGCGAACACAACGACGGCGATCGCCCACTCGTCACAAATCACAAATCTTATGCATTGTGATACTGTTTCGAATACACCGCAGTCACTACCGTCACCTTCCGTTGCACCTAGTCAATCCTCATCTGACGAAGCCACCGAACAGGTTACGTTTTCAGGCTATTCGCTTGACTTTTTCTATTTATACAAAAATGACAAGTGTATTCTGCAAGTGGGATGAGAATCCTGAGAAGTCAAAGAATGGATTTAAATTTGCTGTAGCGTGATGTCTGTATTATTAGGGCGAATCTTTATTCAAATTTGCAGCGCGAAGAAAACTGCAAGTAGAGAAGTAAATACACATGTAAGAAATAAAAGCCGAATCATTCTTGGGCAGCTCAAGCCCCAACCATCCGAGTGCCTGCTGATTGCGGCATTCTTGACCATCCTCGCGGCACTTGAAGCTTCGAAAGCAGTGCTATTCTGAGCCTTAAAGTATGCCAAGGCTGGTTCTCATTTAGGTTTTTGTTCTGATTAATAAAAGCATTGCATCAGTTTAAAAACGAAAAACGCGGAAGCTAACCCATAACAAAGTTATACTGGGAGTGCTTTTCAATCCGGCACGAATGAATAAGAAACGCCGAGCGAATGCTAGCGCGCATACCTAACAAAGAGTGAATACGGGCTGATCCGAAGATCCGTATAATACGTCGAAGTCAGCTGTAGAATATGAACTGAAAAATCGGAAACTTTATGGGCAGGAATAGTTTGGCATGCTATTTTGCAACAATACATAGAAGCAAAATGAATTCATTGCAGATCACCACCAGTACTGCTTGACTTGCTAATAAAGCCTGGTGTTAGATGTTCCTGGCTAAAGTACTAATATCTACTACTGCATTTATTACTATTCAACGGTGCTATTACTGCACCTGTTCTTTCTCATTGCTATAGGTGCCAATTATTGCTCTTGCTACCAGTACCATTTAGTATTGACTGATTGCATCTGACCTGACCCATTACTGCGTCTGACAATACTGCATCTGGCCCATCACCTAGGTGCAGACAGTAACACTAAACACTCGTAGTACTGGCGATCTGATTACCTTTGCAACTACAATTTACTACCGATATCATTAATTCCTGTTGTTATCACACTGAGTAGCATTTCTATGCATTATATGACAGTATTGCGCAGTACCAATTGTTGCTGTTGTACCTTTTCGTATTTTAGTACAAGAAGAATCACTAATCATTTAATAGCCACTATAATATTGTCCCCGAGTAATGGCAGCGAGGCGATGGTCCTGATGTTTTGTATCGTTGATAGAGTGATCCACACGATGTTAGATCAACCAGAAGAGGTGCCGACAATGTCACAGATTTCATAAACAGCGATAAACAAAGAATTTTACGGATTCCGATGTGGAAGTTCTCACAGTCTCCTGTCCCATACAATCCTCGCTTAGAGCCAATCTAATGAAAGAGGGTTTTTTGAGTAGAAAACGACAAAAAAGACTTTTTTTTTTAAAATTTGGGTGGTGATTCTTTCCTTACAAGTGCATGCTTTCCGCATGCAGCTGGTCAGCAATGCAGCTTCCAAAAGAGCTTGGTGACCGTCCTTCATTGTAGAATTTAAGAGGGTGACTGACATTCCCCACCTACCTGTTTATCCCGAGATGCTTGTAAATCATGATCCGCTATGGTTACTGAATTACCTGAGCACAACCAAGTTGTTTCTGTATGGGCAGGGGCATATTTCAATGAGTTAAAATTCTTCTTCATTTAAAACACTCGAGAAGAATACTTAAATTGCCTTTACCGTGAAACTCACTTACCATCACCGTCGTCTATTTATACAAACTAGTCGCGGTAATATTAATGTCTACTCAATCTGATCATTGCGGCCATGAAAAATAATACACATTTACTAATGTTAGCTCTAAATCGGTTGGCAGATTTTTAGTTGCAAGAGCTGTCAGTATTCCGCAAGAGTGACCATTACTTTATGCCGAATAAATCTCAAGTTCTCTTCTACTTGACAGACGCGAGCTTGCTAAGGATTCGAAAAACGGGTACCGAACTGCAAGTGAGTGTTTGCTTTTTCACATTGGTTAATTTCATTTCATAGTGACTATCAAAAGTGCCTCTTTGATCAAAGATTTTCGAATTCGTGTTAATGAAGCAATTTAAATATTGGTTCGTTTGCCTCTAACAGGAAAGTTCTTGGATGCGGAGAAATTCGATCGCAGATTGGATTCCGTTTTGCAGAAATCCTGGAAGTGAGTATAAAATCGAGAATATTATTTCCTGGGTTTGTTTGACTATGAGAGGTCATTCAGCAAAACTTTATTTTGGATTTTCAAGCCACGGTAACTGAAGTCCATTTCTCCTCAGAGAATTACATCCGCTCTAACCATTTTAGAAAAGTATGAAGAGCTAAGCTGTTATGAGCCTAATTAACTGCTTTTCGTAAAATTTATGGAAAACTATCTTGTTGTTCATTACATTTGTGAGAAATATTAGAACCTAGAAGTAATAATTTTGGTGAAGGTATGCGTTAGTGCGTTCGCTTATTATGTCACCTTTACAAAGAATTACGGCAGCATACGTGATTTGCCGATCTGAAAAACTAGACACGCAATAATGATGATGATGACAGTTGAGACCAACCCAAAACGGTGAAAAATCAAAAACCAGATGATCGGTAGCCATAGTTAAAGCGTTGCATGCATTATGTGATTGCTGCATTGGCGTCGTTTTACCACCGTCATCTTGATTGTATGCGCTGAATAAAACTGTGATTGTTGGCTCAGTTTCCGTTTCGAATAATAAACAGAAAAAAAAACGTTTCTCATTGTATGAGCGATGAATTCAGTTGGCTGTTAATACGGGTTTTCAGAGTGCCATCGAATACATAAGAACCGAGAGTCGATAGTAGCTTCATTTTGTGATATTTCAGTGGTGAAAATAAATGGCCAAAGAAATATGAAAAACTCTTGAGGAGATTTTCGCCAAACTTTGCAACGAAGAGGAAATCATGACTGGCCTCGCATTAAGTAGTGCTAAAAATATTCTCCTCAAATAGTGCAACGTTTCCTTAGAGATTGTGAAATGTTCAATTTAAAACGTTGATTTATCCATATTTGCAATTAATGCTTAAACGGCAGCTATGCCCATCTTTTCACTCTAAGTCGGGAACCCATAAAAATTATAGATGTAAAAACCGAAAATTTTGAATGAGATGCGTATTTCCACTCCTTTTTTTCGCTCGTTCACATGTCAGCACTGAGTGTTTTCTTATTGAAGATTCATTAGTTTCCTTAAGGGACAATATAATCCATATGAAAAGCAGTGCTTCAGGCATGAAATTCTCCACAGACGATTGTGTTCTCTCGTCTTCGCCTAGAATTGCGTCATCTGTTTCCGTGCACTATGCCATCCACTAAAGAATCTGGAGATTCATTAGAAAAAGTAAAGGATCCTCAAAGAAATAATAATGCCTTTTGAGATGTCGAATTAGCAAGAAGTTATATTTCAGTCCTCAATTTCCTGATGATGGTGGGTTTATGACGGCGCCAACGTTGGTTGTACCGTCGGTAGTTAATACTATGGCATCTCCTAATCAAACAGCTACCTCCAGTTAGGATTCTCGTTCTTTGCGGTGAACGATCATCAGTTCGTACATAAAAGAATTTCAAAAGAGAATTGCCACCAACACATATTAATATTGCGTTTAAAACCGTCAGTAAAACGGAAGCATATGAAATAACAGAAACGGCGGATGTATGAATTTCAGCAAATTTTCATCGAACGACGATACATAAACATAGCGTAATAAATTCGTTGCACAAATTAATATCTCCCATAGGCACATTTTATTATTGTACCCAGCAGCCGGAATAATACTCACCATGTCATTGTTTGTGCTCCAACACTTTCAAAGGAATGCGACAAGATTGTCGCAGAAATTTTAAACTTCTGCTTTTTCTCATCAAAAGCGGGCGGGAATAGGTGGTTTTGGAGAAAAGAGTGGCCGCCAACTTGATTTCAACATATGAGGCGACCTAATATTTCACTTGAATTTTGTTCATACTATTCAAATGATAAAAAATATTTAGCATGAGATCATATTACATTTTGCGATGTGATCAGTTCTTTTTTCTTCTCTCATTCTAATATTCTCATTATTAGATAATTCTCGCTATTTAAGCGTTTATCCCGAGTTCACCCATGCAATAAAACGTCTTATTGCATTGTCACATTATTATGCACGTATTTTTAGGTCACAGATTCAATAGACTTTCCTCTATTCGATATTTGGATTGAAAATGATTGCATGCGTTCCACCTGGATTCTAGAGTCTTACGGAAGGACAGTGCTATTAATCTCTGAAAGTTCATCTTTTGGTTGTTTCGCTCGCAAAAAATCTGAACCGCCTACGACGATTATAACCGATTGGAATGGCGATCTTTTCGGTTATTTTGTGCCCGGTTAGTGCATCTGCATATTCGAATACTCTCATCGTCGAAATGGGATCGTAGAAGCCAGTGATATCTTACTGCCTTTAAATAATACCACTGTGATCATTTGTTTTAGGGTGTTATAATACTGTATTCACTGAGAATATCACTAGATGCATTATGCGTTCGAAAATCGCTCTAGCTTCGATTTTATTGGTATAAGATTGAAAAATTGGGTGCCTCATCTCATTCGGAATCAAATCTAATGGTGCAAAAGATTATTTGCCTTATTTTTTTTAGAACTCATATCAGTTTCTTTAGCTGTCATAAAGTTCCTTTCCTCGAAGAGTTTTTGCTGAGCGCATTTTTCATTTGATCGCTTTTTTTATCGCTTAGAATTACCTGAATGTTTCTTTCATCAAGGTAGGTGGTTTCCTTTTGACGCTTTCCATTGCCGTGTTTTTTTCATACGAAAGCAAACGTCACTCATAGGACATTCATTTCAATGTCTTAGCACTTCGATTTTTCCCTACAATATTTTTGTTCTTTCCTTGTTGACTATCTCATTCGCTCAGTAATTTTTGCGATGATCATTGCGTCTCATCAAAAAGCTACCCAGTCGATTACAAGTGCAAAAACTTCAACTCTGATAAATGAATAATAAGCAAGCGCATCGAGCATTTCTAGTCAGCCACATAGTCAGCCACATATATATATATATATATATATATATATATATATATCGTTGATGCATTGCTGTGCATACAAATGAGTATTTCAGGTAATCCATTTCTGGTGGAGGACAGCGATAAACAAACAGTGGCCAAATTGATTGCATCGGACGCCGGAAATGGCAGGTAGGCATCCAAGCAGAATTACTGACTATTCAAGCGCAAAACGCGAGCACCAATTCCTTTGCCTCAAACGCCGAATAATTCTGCGCTTGCAACAGTTTTATAAAGAAATCGTCATGTTGCAAGGAACTATAGATTTCTCTTCTTTCTTTCAATGTTTTTGCTAAATATGATTATAAACGATGATATTGTTGGTTCATTGCAGTGATTCTATGCCAAATGGAATCATCTTAAGGACGCAAGAATAATAATCATAAAAAACTATTGACCTTGGTGAAGAGGATGGGCGGGATTCAAAGTAATTAGGTAGAAGCTGAGATGTCAAGATGCACTGATGCGATTTTATTCTTATACTCTTGTGATTTCCTTAATTTATGAGGATATAGTTGCATTATTTGACGTTCTTATATGAACTTTTCAGGTTACTTTCTCCATTTTCAATCACTGCCATCGAATTTTGAGCTCTGTTTGTGCCTAGTAAACTCATAGATATTTAATGATAAAAAAATTTTCTAACGATTTCGCCCTATATATATATATACATATATATAATCTATGATGGGTAAAGTGCAAGAGAATTTCTTAAGGCAACGAGACAGGCCGCATTCATGATATGTCATCTTATTGATTTTTGTTATTTTCCGAGCACTGCAAGAGGTTGAGCACAACTGTAACGGAAATTTGAAGTTGCGCTTCAAATAAAAACCTTTTTAAACCATATGAGAAGCCCGTTCAATGATCAATAACCATTCGCAAGGCTGTTCAGCATTCCTGCATTCCAATTCCGAGTTCTGAATTATAGGCAAAAATTTCCTCATCATCATTAAACGAAGACCATTTTTAGGGGATTATCGTGGATGTGCATTTTGGAATGTACAGGGCGCGAAATTGCACGTTTAGACGACTATACGACTGTTCATTTCGCCAATGATATGATTGGCTTCCAGATGAAATTATTAACATTGGCAGCATTCGTTCGATTAGCAGCTTCGCAAAACGATTCTTCACGATCGTGCTGTTGCTCATTTCTTTCGTCCTTATTACGTTTCTAATTTAATTGTACAATTTTCAATAAGTCGGCTATCTAATATTTATGAATATTTTGCTCGAAAGTCCAAAAGTTTCGTTTCATCTCGAAAATTCGCTATATTATTTAAGGAAAAACTTTTGTGCTTACAAGCAATATTTGAACTCCAAAATAGTCTAAAACAACCTCGATTTACGTTTATGATCTCTTCGAGAGAATATGATTGCCCAGAGATAATTTTATTTATACGAACTCTTTCGTACTGATATCAGATGCAACTTTTATTTTCGTTCGATTCTCGATGTTGCTTCTAATATTCTATTAATGNATGTTGCTTCTAATATTCTATTGATGATTTCGAAATAGAAACTTGAATTTTGCTAGAAGATATTCGTTTTTGTAGAAATATTTGATAGACTCGAGCAGTAAAAATTATCCATCGTGATACATTTCATACGCATAAGGCATCTTCTTATACATAAGGCATCAAGATACATCACATTTCATATGCATAGGGCATCATCCTAATTAAGACCATCAGAAATACGCAGATTTGACGTTGCACTGCTTTTCAGTATTTGTTATTGATCGCTGTTTGTATATTATGGGAGCTTATCGTTGCAATGAATAAATATTTTCGCTTATGAAGTGAAGTTCAAATTAAAAAAATTCTTTTGTGCAAAAGTCGTTATATGGATGCATCGCGATTATTCGTATTTGATGCATTTTGCTTTTTTAGCCTTCGATGATAAATATACAGTTTTGTCACCCAATAATTCTAGTTTACTGTGACCGCTGTTTTATTATTTAAAATACCATTTAATCTTTCAAGAGGTCAAATGAACAATCAATGTGCACAACTGTTTACCTTGCAAAAAAGTGCTTACCTTGCAAGACTGCGCCTGTCATGTTCAACAGAGATGCTTCAGTGACGAGGATAAATTGAGAGTTCATAAAATGGCCGGGTTGGAGGCAGTAGGGATTGCTGGAATCTCAGCCCAATATCGACTGGGGTTCTCGAGAATAGATATTGTGGATCTGTTGTTGAGGTGTGCGTACAAATACAAAGGCAGAAGAATAGATGGAAGGACAAAGCCACCACAGTGTGTCTTTTAGGCAAAAAACTCCAGAAAGCCTATCGACTTCATGTTTAGCTACGTCGAAATCTATGAATTTTTGAACTGCTTTCGAACTGATCTCCAACCTCACTCAAGTACAAGTAATTTCTGCTTCTCTTACTGAAGAGTTCACGGGAATCACCACGTTTATCGCATTTTCAGTAAGTTTGTGAGGATAATTATGCCTAACAATTGAGAATAAATTAAGAGTGCAGTCAGCCAATGTTCCAAAAAAAAGAATTTAGCCTTCCGTTACGCTAATGCTCTATTCAATATTCCATTGTTCCACCCCATTTAAGCACTAATCATGTATCATTGATTATTCATTTAGGATTTATTTATATCATTATCGTTCCTTAGCATCGTATTCATTCATTTATTTATTAATTGATTTCGACGTCTCGAAATAGGAAAGCAATCAGAGAGGTACGTCAGGCAAGCATAGAAAAAACAGAAAAGAGCCAAACGTTCACAAAGCTACAAACCAGGTAAGCAGACATTCAATACGTAGGAATGAATAAATGTTCTATACGGAAATCATGTTCGTTCCACTGTGTTTCATTTTTCAATATAAAGATAGAGAAAACATGCGCTGAATGATTGAAGAATAAATGCGCAAAAAGAATACAATTGCTTCACGAAACTGTGATGTGCCAATCTGAAGTACACACGACCGGTTTTGCTATGCGTGACATTCATTTTTGAGTAACCGCTCATAAGGAATTGTACAGTCGAACCTCGCGCAAATAGCTCTGCTCTATGTCGTTGCAGATTTCTAAAGTTTTCTCGTCCTCATATGGCCGCTTGAATTGTACGTTCGTCCATTTGGCTATTTATTCACGCGTCCACTCGATCATTTTATTCACTTGTCTCCTCCAAATCTATTCATTTCTATATTCGAATTGCAAAGAAAATGCAACAGCATTCACCCACCCGATTTGAAGGGAAGAATTCCCCATATTTCTCATTGTTTTTTTTCGCAGGTCATGATTTTTTCCATTCACAGTAGTTACCCTCACTAATACCCCCATTGTTTTATTTTTCATACATAACACAAGTGTGCACAAAACATTCTTCGTTGTGTGTAGAAATTATTTCCTTTTATATTCTCTATAGCATTTATTCTTCTGTAAACGACAATTTGATGGTAGTCAGCCTCAATATTGAAAAAAAAGCCTTTGGTGATTTTTCTCCATTTGTTCATTGACCATTCATCCATTGTTCGCTCGTTCACTGTCCATTTGGTCATTCGTTCACCAGTGCTCCCAAAATTCTTCCATTGACACTCTTCTGCAGAGTAATTCTGTCGTTCCGCGTAAGCGTTTGAATAAATTATGCATTCAGGAAGCTACCATAGAAACGAACAAAACACTCACAGCCCAGAGATTCTTCTCAGGTGAAACACAATGGAGCGGATGGGCATAAGAGTCAGTCTTAAGGGGTTGGTATATCACTTCGAATTTGAGACCTNTATTCTTCTGTAAACGACAATTTGATGGTAGTCAGCCTCAATATTGAAAAAAAAGCCTTTGGTGATTTTTCTCCATTTGTTCATTGACCATTCATCCATTGTTCGCTCGTTCACTGTCCACTTGGTAATTCGTTCACCAGTGCTCCCAAAATTCTTCCATTGACACTCTTCTGCAGAGTAATTCTGTCGTTCCGCGTAAGCGTTTGAATAAATTATGCATTCAGGAAGCTACCATAGAAACAAACAAAACACTCACAGCCTAGAGATTCTTCTCAGGTAAAACACAATGGAGCGGATGGGCATAAGAGTCAGTCTTAAGGGGTTGGTATATCACTTCGAATTTGCGACCTGGTGAACTTAATTATGTACCTATGCTATGCATTTACCTACGGAAATGAATAGCCAATATTCCTTGTGATAGCGGTTGGACCTATGTTGGCACAGAGCTTGTATTCAAAAATGCATTCGCGATGAAGATTCAATTAAGATTTGCACAGATTAGAGCAACTTATCTAGAGGAAATGAAAGGAAATGTTCCCAAACTCGGATTGCTTATTAAGGAGAATTTACGCTTCGAAGAAAAAAAGGAAAAAAAAATCGCATTGCAACCATATTCTACAATCTTTTAGACTTGAATATTTTTTTTTCATTGCGTCCGCATTCTGAAAACTCCCAAAAATTGAATTCTATACTATTCTGCTGAAATCTTCAATCGTCCTCTACCAAATCAAGCCAATCTACCTGAAGGATCTCAAAGATGCTCGGTGGGAATCTCCCTTGGCGATGATATGCGATAAACGATAAATTGTTGCAGAGATCGTTTTGGGGCAATTAAAAAATTGACAGCCTTGGAATGCCTAACGTTATGCACCGATCTGATAGCGATGTTTAAACTTGCCTAGCAAGTAAACCCATTGATCGCCAAAAATAGTTATTGTATCGATCCATTTGTGTGTCAAGTGATCATAGCTGGAAGTCTTTGTGACGATTTTTTTATACACGGAGTATGGAAATGAACTTTGGCAGCTATCCGTAACAACGTTTTTCTCTTGTGCATTATCAGAGATGCTTTTCGCACCGACATGGAACGACATCTTTCTTAAAAATGTCAAAAGTTCAAACAGGAGAGCCCGTCTATCCTTGCGGTCTCCCTCCTTCAATAACGGCTTTCACCTCACCAATCAACTTCCTACGCTAATGGGCGCGGGAGACACTCGGCCGCCCAGAGATTCACTCACCTACGTTCCCTCAGAAGTCAGAATGAGCGCTTCAAAGGTGAGCATCGTGATTGATGGATTAGAAATATTATTATTAGGTGATTTTCGTTACTGAGATGCTTCTTGATAGAGATGCTATATATATATATATATATATATATATATATATATATATCACTTGATCACTTGATTGACCGAACTATCGAGCGTTGATGACGTTGCCGCTCACAATGCGCTTCCATTAGGGTACTGAGGCCCGTGGTTTTGCATTGTTGTAGCCAATAAGTGACGCCACCCCGCTGGCCAGGCGAGCAGGCCTTTTCACCGCTTCGCTTTAGCCGGGTTGGCCCTTAGGGATCAGATGCGTAATCATCACCCTGGTACCCATAAGAAGCCTGTCCAGCTTGGTAAGGCCTGCCAGAGCACGAAGCTCCGCTGGCATAGCCTTCTTGACCCGTTGCCACCCTTGCACTACGTTGAAGTAGCGAAGTCGGAATTTTGCAAGGGAT
>JAARMF010000471.1:3123-14485 GCA_022844705.1 Toxascaris leonina | reverse complement strand
AACTGCATTAGCAATGTTACAGAGATATCTCGAAGACTTCCATAAGACTTAACTAGTCTGCTGATGAGCCGTTTTGGAATATTGCACTCATGTATGATCGTATAGTTTCAAGTGTGGCCTTATAGCTTTTTGTATAGTTTCTGATGCAAAGATTGATGATAGCGTTCAAGCGTACTTCACCTTCGTGACGTTTCATAAAATGCACCTCAGATCCTTTTTATCGTTAAAAGATTTTCACCTAGAAAGTTTCGAGCATGTTATGATGAAATTCGATCTCATTTTGTGCTACAAAATCCTGAGGTATTTCCGATAAGTCTTTTCGTTTGGTGAAGAGTATAAGCCGAAAATTCATAGATTTTAATTGGTACGCAAAAATGGCTATATAAACCAGCGTATTTCACAGTTTTCACTTCAGAGGCATTCATATTATAATAATAAACATCTCTATTTACAATAAAGAAAGCCTCCAGTGGAATAACTACACACGGGNAATAATAAACATCTCTATTTACAATAAAGAAAGCGTCCAGTGGAATAACTACACACGGGAGCCCTAATATATGCTTAGGTATAAACATTGCACATGACCATGCGTTTAAAAACCCTTGGAGGTTGATGAAAGCAAAGACCAGATATCGTAAGCAACATACACAAAGGGATGCAAAATGGACATTTGATAATGAATTATAGCCGGCAGGTGGCAGATATTGTCGACAGATCGCATTGCTCCAGACGTCGCTTAAAGCATGACAATTTGCCAGCCATAACCATATCATGTGGTGAAGAGTTCCGGATAGGAACAGCAGGAAAAGCAAACGAATTGAATACGTTAGTTCGACTCGCTGTCTTTCTTTCAATTTTCAGAGGGTGAAGCCTCGAGCACAATGCAAACTTTGTGGAAGAGAAAATACTCTCGAGCGGAATTCCTGAGAAGCCTTTAACGATCGTGTAACATAAATATAAATCGAACTGCGCTCTACGATGCCACAAAGGTTTCAAATCAAATATGCGAAGTCGCTGTTCATAATTGGACTGAAACGGTCCACGAAAAGCTTTCCTAAAAACCGTCTTAGTAAAGCGCCATTAGACTCTTTTAATCATCTCGATATCCTTTTTCACAGACGGGTATTCTCACTGTATTGCACAGCACGCAGAATGTAGTTCGCAATTTGAGCAGCCCCACGTGAAACTTCAACACAGTGGTTATGCCAACTAAGGTCGCAACTCACATAAACATCTAACTCCCTCATCACTTCCTTTGCTGGAAGATCGAGACCACATAAACGCAGAGGGTATTGAGTCGAGAAATTGAAACAGTCCCTCCCAGAACATATTTGAGGGTGAGAACGTTGCGATATTAGGTAAATTCATTTGCCTTAATTGTCTTAATTTATTTGACTTGACAGTCCTCTATAATTCTGTTTACTATATAATACATTCACATTGTTTCCTAAACAATACATGCACCTCCTAGTACCTTCTACCTCGTCTGTGCTCCTTTTTCATGTCTTCGAGTGCAGTAAACTTGTTTTTACTCTTTTTTTTCTTACTGCTTTTATGTGATTACGTCTAATTCATGAACATTTGTATTTATATCGGTGTCCTGTTGATATATACCTCCACTGCTACGTAGTTCCCCTCATTCCAGACGATTCAATTCAGAAAGTGAGGATGTCCATATACAAACGCTTTCGTGTATGTGTGTGTGTGTGCGTACGTGTGTGTGTGTGTGTTTCTGTATGTTGCTATGTTGCGAGCGGACAGGATGCTCGCATCGGGGTGGGTGTTGATGCCAGCCGGCCGGCTGGCTCGCGTGTGCAAAGCGTGCCCGTTGCAATCGCGATCGATCCGTTGCGCTCATATAACCCCTCTGTTCAGCACTCTGCCTTCCGTGCTTTTTTTTCGCCCCTTCTTAGCCTTGTCGTAATATCTCGCCTTGTTTCTATACTCGGTATGATGTCTCCCATTGTTCACACGGTGTGTTTCAGTTACTTCGCTTGTCCACTAGATGAATCTTACGTTTGTCGCCCAATCTTTTTGTACCTTTTTATAGCTTTTTTGTTCATGTTAATAAATTTGCTTCCCACTCGCAATTCTCCGATGTCGTAGTAACGAAGTTTAATTATATGTTGACTCGCCCATATTTCCAAATATCATTCCAACTTGTGCATCCAAGATGCCGACGAATGTGTTCTCATTCGTTGTTCATTTCGGCTTCACTAAAAATCCGAAGCTATTCTTTCTTATACGTGCTTTGCCTTTTTTGCCTAAAGAGTCACCTGAGCGCTTGTAACATGCGAGCAAATTTTTGAGCGCATTTTAAACGTCGATCATAGCTCTCGACGTTAATGATCGTTCGTGTACGCGGCCACCTTTATCTTGAATACCCTGAGTTCCTTGAACAGTTGTAGTTTCATCAATTTCGCCATACTCTGCATCGATGCAGTTGACAATTTTCCCACCTTTCGCGATCCTGAACTCGCCGCATCCAAGCAATGGCTATAAACGTCGCAACGGGCCGTACTTCCCATACTGCGACCATACTTTTCATATTTCCATACTGCGGCCACCTTTCTTCAAGGATTAAACAGTTATTTTAATACTTTGAGCACGAAGGTTTTCATATGGGAACAAAGATAGGAAGATAGGAGATAGAGGAAGATAGAGATCGAAGAAGAGGTAGGAAAAAGACCGATACCAAAGGAGAAATATGATGCTAGTATATACTTCGCTGATGATACTTCGGTGGAATGATTCAATAATATTTGATGTCTTTACGTATCTAAAAATTAAATGATCGTTCGGAATCGTTGTTAACGGCCTTTGTTCTACAAGTGAAAACAATGTAAGAGTCGGCTTTGGTCTTAATTTTGACCATCTCCATGAAGAGCAATTTTGTACGGCTTTTCTTTGTAGCGTAGTCTAACAAGAAAGCAACAAAGGCATGATAAAGTTCTATCAAGAAGTCATCATTTTTATACCCAGATGTATGGAATATGGAGGTCACTATAAAGTCCGTGTTATCTGACGTCTGGTTACTGTAGATGCCAAAAACGAATTTTAGATTCTGCTATTATGCCGACATCCGTGATTCCGAAGACTGGCAGCGTTTCATTTTGTTTTAGTTGTGGGACACTGTTGTTGCCATTCACAGCGAGTGAAGAACGTTCAGAACCTGGTAAAGGTTAGTAGCATAATGGTAGAAAACTTCATAGCTGTATTAGTTGTTTCAAAGAGAAGGCATATTGTTTCAGGGATAGCACAGGAGCAATCATCTGACGGTGATCCGTATACGAATATAAATGTGAGTAACAAACAAATGTAGCAATAATATACCTATTAAAAGTGATAGTTTAAACCACAAGTTTTCCGGCATATCGGAAAGAACCTTTTGTTTCGTGCAAATATCTGCCTTCTAACGAACACAGTTTGTGTGATAAGATTTATGCACATTAACAACTCATCGTAAGCTACACAATATGAAGTAAATATAGAAAATAGATAGATCAGCAGGAAACTTGCTACAACTGATTACTCTCTCATACCAGCGATACTCTCTATCTCTACCTTTAGTGCTTGTAGTTGCGTTTCTGCCAAAAAAATTAACCGAGATTCGTTGTGAAGCGAATCTTTGTGTAGAAGAGCACAAACGGAAGGATGAATAACTGACGTGAGTACATGCCACAGATCTGGCTACTCAGACGGCACAGAGATATCCGCAATGGTGACGCGTGCAGAGAATAATTAGTACGCGAAATAGTGAATGTGACAAAGATATACTTAACAGCTTTCCTTTCGGCAGTTCCCTAGAATGAATCTGGAGTGCTCATCTCATCATACAGTTTTGGCATTTCTGCATTAGAATTAATCGTCTCGTCTGGTTCTGGACTCGATTCGGCGCCATCATTCTGGATGTCCTTCGATGCCATCATTCTAGCTGTGTTGATAGCCGATCTGAATCGAACTGGTGTCGACATGCAATGATGACGGCTGAGCGGCATGTTTGGCGATAGGCATTTATCACCCTGGAGTATTCCTCTGTGCTTCCGGCTGATCCATTGCTTTCAATAATGCGCATAAGAACTGCATCATCTTACTTGAACGCCTGCGTGCAAGCATTATGTTGTCGGTTGAACTTTTGCTCCTTTGGCGTGTTCTTCGTCTTTTTCTGATGAATCCGAAATTTGTGGTCGATGAAAAAGTCATTATTCGGGAATTTTTATTTGTTTAGCGTCGGATCGGCTTCGAGCGATAGTTGAGGAAGAGCACCTGTTGGGTTTCGTCAAATGTCCCTTCTGCTGTGAGCTTATGAAGATTGTGTCTGAAGGTGTCCACAAAGCGATCAGGTTGACCATTTGACTACAAATGACACGGTGCAGAGGAGCTGTTTTTCATACTAACTTTTGTACAGAAATCCTTGAACTGGGCATAGGCAAACTGAGTCCTATCATCAGACAATGGTATATCGGGCGTGATGCCATCACGTATGTGACAAGGACTCTGCGTAACATTCATTTTTGCATTTGCAGTAGTGCGACACGTTTTAAATATTCTCCGCCACTTTGAATTGATGTTACCGTTTATGATGAACTTAACTTTCTCGAGTGGAATAACGCATTTGCTGGGAATGCGAATCCATAGTTTTTCTGACACTGGCGATGAGACTGGTGCAGTTTTGACTGGCTGCATGGTGACTGCTACACATTTTGAAGTGCAAAGAACTGTCGCTTTCATTTGCGTGTCAGTGCTTGGCGAATAGTTGCGGGCAGGAACCTTCGTGACCTGATCAGCAACCTGCTGAGACGACGACTCGCTCGACCAGAAGGTCCCCATCGAGTATCGAAAGCTGGCATTCTGGCTGTCGGAACGCTGGAGTCAGGATCTGCAGCCATTAATTCGAGATAAGCTGGAGAAGTCTATCAATAACTGTTGATTGCCGGGTCTCGGCAGCACTGAAACGTGAAACTTTCACTTCGTTAGCAAAGTTGCATACTATGTCTACTTCTACCGATGCCGATGCGGTCGCACGGTGCTGATCTTCGCTGAGTTGCGACAACCCTAAAAAGTGCCTCTGATTGCCTGAAACTTGTCATTGAGCGATACTCAAAATTGTAATAATAAGAATCGTCGCCTGCTGCTGCATCCAATTAGTTTTGAAGACTGGAAGTCGTTTCTTAGAATCGAAGGTGGCGAAAAGGGTTTGTGATCCACCAGCAGAGTGAATTTTCATCTACAAAACTGCCGTGCTGATTGCAACTGTAGTGTGGCTAAAAAAGGCGGTTGAACAATTGGTTTTGTATACTGCGCAGCCTATTAGTTGTAGAAAGGTCATTAACAACACGGGATGGTTGCTTATATAGGAATTCTCTCAAAAATCCTGCAATCAATCAGGGGATGTGTGCATATGTTGGAATATCTGAATATCTCTGCAGGAAAGCGCTTACATAATAGAAATTGTTGCGAAATTTCTGGACGGCGAAAATGACTAAAAGGTCTTCCTTCTCGACCGAAGTTCTCCTCGGCCGATAACATAGAGCAGGACGTATTTGATGACACGAAAAGTAAGGATCTAACGAAATCTCCAGGAAACGCAACAAGCCAAGTGCGCTGATTTGGAAACCTGACAAACCCTCAAATGTTTTACTCTGGATGAAAGTTTACAAGCCGCCAAAAATGTGCTAGATTCGCGCAGCGCTTATCGCATGTCCGATCTGCCCATAAGCACTTCTCCTTTCTACTCCGGATACTCGAGCTTTGTGAAAGTCTGCCATCCACTTTATGCTGCATAAGCAAATTTAATTTCGATTTGAGAACTTCCTTAGCGCCCCGTTCCACTTATTATTCAGCGCTGCAGTTGGAAAGCGAAGTTGAAGAAGGATGACTTTCTTTTATTGCATGGAGCGTTTGTCTTAGATACCATACGTCGTGACGACACATTTGGGCTATAGAGCGTAGGTTTTGGAGCACTTTCACCGAGTTCGACGGCAGTTGGGTGGGACTGTGTGTATAGCGGGAAAGTCCGTCGAAGAAAAAAGCATTCAATGGCTCACGAGAAAACCAAGAAAGACCACAGGCTACTCCTTCGTGTTGAAGCTGTCTGATCATAGCTAAAACCTGTGAATTGATTCATGCCATTTCGACAACCTCGAGAGCCTTGTAAATAAGCTCTTTTCGTTATTAAACAAGCTTTCCTTTAGGCGTGGTAAGCGATAGTATGCGTACAGTCATTGTCCTACAGACTGGAAATGGAAAGCTGTTCCGTGATTTCATCTATTTGCGCTCATTGGCACCATATCTACCAGTTGTTATCTTGTCTCTAGATCGTTTTAGTTAGAGTTAGTTTGTGTTGCTAAGGGGGGCGGCGAAGTTGTGGAGACGAAGCCGATGATTTGCAAAATTTGATTTGATTCGCGAAAAAATGGTACTTTTTTTCATTTTGGTTCCTCGCTTCAAAAAAAGACGAAAGTTGAAACGTTGCCATTCCGTTTGCGACTGCATTGATTTGTTTCGTCTTCCTTTGTAGGCCATTGAAATATTTGAATTGGAATCAACATTTCAGCTATGTTTCGTTTTGAATCTTTTTATTGAGAGCGAAACAAATCAGAGCGTTGAATTTCGCATCTGAATCATCTTGTTTTGCGAGCATTTCCGCTTACATGTTCTTACCGTTTCCAATTTTCTCTAAGCTAAGCTGTGACATTACGCTTGCCATACCGGAGCGCTTGAATTCTTCCGTCTTGAACTGTTGTGAGTTGCATTCTTCTTCGCATAAGACCTATATTTGACAGATCTAAGGTACTCCTCGTTATTCGATGAACATTGTGCGAAGTTTGCCATACTTATTTAGCGAAACGTTTGCTGAGATCAGAAATCAGCCAATGAGGTAATTGCCATGATGACAGCTAGAAGTACAAGCTGCAACTTGGACGCAGATGATCTTTCCTCAGGAAGTAGTAGCCTTTCATAGTGCTTTTCGTTTGACGCGTAGAAAAGCTGTCTGCTCGATGAGTGATCTGATCAAGCGATATGAGACAATGTTTCGAGGGCAATGGACCTGGGAGAAGGCATGTGCATGGTTTGTGGGGATCGCTCGGCGGGCAAGCACTATGGCGTCATGGCGTGCTATGGATGCAAAGGCTTCTTCAGACGTACCATCCGTTCGGGACAAACCTACTCATGCCGATTCATGCAGAAGTGCTCCATCGATAAAGGTGAATTCAATGCGGTGTCACAAATTGAGAATTTAGTCTATTTTCTGCAACGAGAAGGTCTCTCAATCGCTGCTGCATTTCATTCTTTCGATTTGGAATTTTTCACTATTGATTTTAGGACACAGTTTAAATAAACTGAACACAACCTTGTTTTTTTTTCGAGAACTGTTTCATATGCTGCAGAAAGGAAAACAGCACTTCATAAGTTTTATGTTTTTACGGAAGTCGAGAAGTCGCCATTGAGGTCATCGAATCGCAGTTCAACTAGCATCAGAGTATGCGAGAATCTCGATATTGCACTCTGGCGGATGTAAACTTCGATGGTAACATTGGGCAGTTGTCACATTAGAAACATTGGAAGCATTGCAAAATCACGAACTCTTCGCCATCTATCGCATTATGATATTGGGCCGAATTTTGCGAATAATAACTNCATTATGATATTGGGTCGAATTTTGTGAATAATAACCCGAGCATTTTTCATTGCGAGAATAGCTCGCCAGTAACTGGGAATGTTGAACTTTTGACAGAAGAAAGCGAGAATAACCGAAATTTGTTCAAAGTCTTGGTGTTGCGCTTAACGATTTTGCTGTCGTGACCATGCGGTCGTCGTGGTGAGTTGAGCCAACTGAGGATTTAAGAAATCGTTTGAGCAATGTTTCTCAGAATCATCGCTTTTCACAAGTTAGACAGTCATGGAAGAGTTTCTGGTGCATTTTGCAACCGTTATATTAAATATTAAGTAAGGCCCAGTTAATGTCGTCTAGAAGATGGCGGCAGTGCAGCTGATGTTCATGACAGCTTATAATAGTCGCAAGCCAGCAAGCGGGTGTTAGCAGTCGTTCCCGGCAACCAAAGACGTGCAAGCAGGAATTGGTTGCGGCTTTGAGGTTGCAGAGCGAATACAATCAATTGGTTTCAGTAGCCAGATTCCATAGGAAGACTTCCAGGGCTTCGACAGCTAGCAGAAGGAGCCAGAAAATACATTCTTTTTCCTCCGAGAGAAGCTGCCGATGGCATTCAGCAAAAAAAACTGCGGGTAGCGGAATGCCTTTCCTTTTTTTCGCATGATTAAAGGGGTTGGAAGGACTGCCCACATTTCCGCATCCACTGTGCATTATCGTGACCAAACGTTGCAACAACAAAAGTCAGACGGCAGATTATTGGAAAGTATACTAAAACTGAGTGAGTATTCAATTTCGGAGAGTCAAACTCAGAGGCAGAACACTTTCAACACGATTCGAACCCCTGTCAATGAGCTTGTTAGCAGTGCTTGCTACTGCATTTCTCTGTGGATGCGATTTATTGCGAGAAAATTTTTCAGACCAGAGGAACGCGTGTCGGTACTGTCGATTTCAACGTTGTCTTGACGTGGGTATGGAACCGGATGGTTGGTTACCTTGCTTATGGGGACTGATTGAGGCGAATTCTGTTCTTGTTTCGAGAGTGTTACCAAATTAACATCGAAAATATGCCAAAGTTTAGTTGAACTATGCTTCAGCAACGCTAAGCTGCAACCTAATTTCAAGAAAAAGTGTAACTAATGGAGGTTGATGAAGTACAAAATTAAACCATAAGGGCTTATAAACTTTTTGAGCCCTTTGAGCAAAGCATGTATAGCACAAAAAGTCGTAATCAGTATTAGTCGCTTTTTCATTCTTCCCCTCCAAAATGTGCGAAATTTCAAGAATCACTCTTCCGTTACTCGCGTCGCTCCGATTACGTTCCCTTTTTAGATCGGGCAACAAACTTCAAACTGGTATTCGTCTTCATGTGCCCGTTATCGCCTGTTCCATATACCTGTACCCTGGCCTGCAACTTCTCTGCATTTCATAAAATCTTGGACTTCCTAAGCTTATTGATGGTAGTTTAAGCACCTGGGACTTCCTCTTGCAACACCCATAGGTTGGTACCGAAACACTATTTCGCAAAATTTTCGAACGCTGTCGTTAAGTGCGTCATCGTAGACACTCGCAGCACGCATTGCAGATGCTGTGTCCAGGCCTGTATTATCTTCAGTTATTCTTTGGGCGATTCACTGGGAAGCGTTCCATTATGCGAAACTGCGAAACTGTCTCAGTGCAAAATTGTCAAGGATAAGTGCATATTTCAGCTATTCGACCGGACAGAGACGTAATTGGGAAACAAAAAAATCCACGACGAAAGAAGCTCAACAAAGAGGAAAATTCGCTGCCATCGCCGGGATTAGAGTCACACTGGTTAGCTGATCGCGACGTTTTCTGTTTCGGTGCTCGTTAGGCGTGGTTCTTTGATAGGGGAGTACTTTGAACATTCTCAGAAAGAAGCGGTTAAACTTAGTGGTTTGTAAAGAAGTGGAATCATTCTATGACATTAAAAGTGAGAAGCAGGTGGCATGTTTCCATTGTGGCGAAATGCTATAAATTTTGCAGCTCCCAACAAGAGGACGCCTTGTTGACCTATTTACTGGATACAGAGCTGCAAGCAATGAGCTCAGTCAGAAGTGCAGATAACACATCGCCGATTGGTATTGCAAGGGTTAAACCCGATCCTGATCTCGAGCTGAGTTCTATTTTCCAAAACAGATCAGTGCTCGACACAGATAGATTTGACGTAAGAATATCACTTTTTTATAAGCCTCTGTTTGTTCGTTCAAATGAGTTGAAAGCGTAAACCAGCAAGCAACCTGTAAACTTTAGATCATTGACGATCTTTAGGTTATTATTCTTGCTTTCGTTTGTTGGTACATAAGCGCAACGTTTCGAAAACTGGACATGTATACTCTTCGAGATAATTTTGTGCAGGTGCACGATATTGGATCTGGCCCACCCAAAACCAAAGAAACCCCAGACTTATCAAAAAAGAGGAAAAAAAACGTGGCCTATCAACATGGAATTCCGATACTCCCACAAATCTATAACTAAACTGTTTATTAATATGATGGAGAAAAAACAAGAATAAATGTTTACCAAGAAATCACTTTTCACGTTCATGTAGATGAGACGTAAAATTCGCTACACTGCTCACCTCATTTCCTGTCTCTTTATGGCCAATAAGAGACCAAGTTCTTGTTCAGTTGTAATGCCCAAATTTGGTTGCAACAAATGACAATTCTTCGTCCCGTTATGAGAGTGGGATATATTTGCTTCTGTTTGGAATAACTAAAGGACACTTGGAACCGGGAAAAGTAATCGCAAATGAATGGCCTAATTTAAGAGAGTGCCATGGTATCTGTAGTGTTCTTGGTCCATGAGAGTCTTGGAAAAGGAAATAAACGTAGGGCAGCCATTCACATATAGACGTAAATGTGAAGGAAATGCGAATGAAGAACACGTTGCGTGATTTAAAGAGTATGTTCAAAATAATGATTTCGGGTGGAGGATGTTCGCATTGGCTTATCGTTGTAAAAATGTATGTGAGGATTTGACCTACTTTCCTTCTCTGTACAATTATATTTCATGAACATTGTCGATGCAGGTACTATTGGCCGTTCTCCTCCACAATAGTTTTTGGAAGTATGGGAATGATTAAAGTTGAGGCATGGGTTCGAAGGCATACTGCAAATCATGCCTTAGTATCATATTTATCAACTGTGAATGGGTGCACAACCACTGACTTTTGTCAACGCTAGGATATTTGAGGGGGGAAAGTAATTGAAAAGAGCTTCTTTGTTCTGCAGGAAACATCTGGTAGGAAAGTGGGAGCGAAAAAGTAGATGAGGCAAACCATAAGAGTGCGTTGTTTGTAATTCTGCCTTTCGCACGATGGGTTTTTCCAGTGCTCTTTCTGCAGGCTGATCAGCGTGTGTATCACTCGTTATATATTTGTAGATGCGAATCTACAAAATTTGCATAACAGTTGTGAGACACTCACAGGTAGATGATTGTAGATGTCCTATGAGGTAGGTCGGGTGGCTTCGGTGGAACAGCTAGCGCAGGCGACACGCCGATACATTGCTGCTGCCGTCGACTGGATCGAGGCGTTATTCTCTCTCGCGAACATCGACAGTATTCATGACAAGGTGCTATTCAACGTTGTTCCGCCCTTTTCTTACTGTTCCACGTTCAAGCGTTCTGTATATTTTGTTTCTGTCTGTGCCTATGTGTGACTCATACTTGCCTTCACTATATATATATATATATATATATATATATATATATATATAAAATACA